>JAHWFO010063763.1:579070-595473 GCA_023313115.1 Rhysida immarginata
TATGTTAGAAAATTGTTGGAAATACGTTATATTAATGTTGGGATTATGTTAAATTATAACCCAGATCTAACGGTTAACCAACCATCAGACAGCGTACCATTTCTGCGTTAGTCTAACGTATGGGCCTAACGTTGGAATTACATATTTGAATTTACATTGGAATTACGTAAGCATGCTAGCTGGGAATTATCGTTAAAAAAGGTATTCCACATCGAGAAGACCTCATTCGGATGTATACAGGAATGGAGGTTGCTTCTATTATTATCGCAGATACTACTATTGGCGATGTAAAGTTCCTAGCTCTTTATAACTCTCCCAAGCATAATATCGATGTTAATGAGCTCGACGAGCTATTCTCTAGAAATATCCCAGTGGTAATGGCGGGAGACTTGAATGCTAAGCACTCACAGTGGAACTCCAAACGTCATAATCAGAACGGTGTCATATTATATGGATATATACAGAGCAAAGCTGATATCTCTGCGATAGGTCCTGTAAACGATACGTATTACTGTGACCACTCACCTACAAATGATGTCCTTGATGTTGTGTTGCTGAAAGGCTTCTATAAGCCATTCGATATTTTTACTGTTGATGATTTATCTTCAGATCATAAACCGGTCGCAATGAATTTTGAAAATGTAAATATTGACTTCAGAGAACAAATGGGGCTTAAACAAGATTGGAAACTTTACAGAGATCTTCTCAAAAATTACAGTAATCTACTCAATGATGTGCATAGTACGGAGGAGATAGACATAAATGTTGAAAGGGTCACTACACGTATTACTGATGCCATCAATGCTTGCGCTTCTCCAGCAGACGTGAAACGGCCTGATCATCTCGATCTTACTCCAGCAGTCAAGTATCTAATAGACCAAAGAAACAGGGCAAGGAGGCATTGGCACCGAACACGAGAGCCTTGGCTTAAAACCATATATAATCTATTTACGAGAAGAGTACATGAGGAAGTAAATAAACTTCGTAACGAGAGATGGAATGAGAAGGTGAAGAGTTTGTCAACCCAGGACAATTCTATCTGGTGCATGATTCGAGCCTTACAAAACAAAAAGGCCATGAACATACCACCACTTTTAGACACCAGTGGACATTTTATAACTAATGACCAAGACAAAGCACAGCTTATTGCTGATTCGCTTAAAGAAAAATTTGTGGCTCCAAAGGATGATCGTCCAGAAGGACTAGAAATATCCAAAACGGTAGAAAGCAAATAACAAAGTATTACAACACTAGCCATCATGTGGCCATGTATAATATTCAGGTAGCTGAGATTCAAAATTGCTTTAAGAAACTCAAGAAAAAGAAGGCACCAGGTAAAGACAATATTAAAACCAATGCCTTAAAAAACTGGTGATATCACTAAAATTATAAACGACTGTTGGGATAATTGTTACTTTCCGGATACATGGAAACAGTCTGTTGTCCTAAGTATTCCTAAGCCCAGTCAAAATCCTACAAACCCTATAAGCTACAGGCCCATCAGCTCGTTGTCTTCTATTTCTAAAGTCTTGGAGAGAACAATTCTCACAAGATTCTTATATTTCTGCACAACCAATAATCTCATCCGTGCAGAACAATTTGGTTTTCGGGCGAAACATTCTTGCCAGTTCCAAGTTTGGAGACTTATAGCGGATGTTAACACTCCCCTTAATCTTTCGATGTATTGCGGCGTCATCTTCTTAGATGTTCATAAAGCCTTTGATCAGGTCTGGCATAAAGGCCTTATTTATAAAATGATAAGTCATGGTTTCCCACATGATTTAATTAGTCTAGTTCACTCGTTTCTGTCCAACAGGTCTTTTCAGGTCATGATGAATTGGAGATGAATTATCTAATACTGAGAGATAAATAGCGGTGTCCCACAAGGATCAGTGCTGGGGCCAGTTCTGTTCAATAACTATATACGTGACTTCCCTGAAATCTCCTACTGCAAGCTACATTTTTATGCGGATGATGCTGCTATACTGACATGGGCACGCCAGTCTAGTGTTGTTATATCACGTTTGCAGAAAGCCCTTAAAGAATGTGAAATCTGGTTTAGCAAGTGGCGATTAAAACTGAATGTCGACAAATGCAAAGCAATGTTTATCACTAAGAAGAAAAAGAGAAATCTGGACTCCTTAAAGTTATATGGCAAATACTTGGAATGGGTTGATAATTATAGATACCTTGGCGTTGTTATTGATTCAAAACTATCATGGAATATGCATGTGACTTATGCGATGAACAAGGCCAAAAAAGCAAAGTTTAGCTTAATTGCTCTGTTGGGTCGTAACAGTGCCCTCAGTGTTGATAACAAACTACTGTTATACAAAATAATTGTTCGTGTCATCTTGCTATATGGCCTGTCCGTCTGGGCTACAATCTGCAAGACAAGATGGAAGGAACTCCAAACTTTCCAGAACATTACCCTAAAGACTATCGCACAATTAGATAGGAGAATTGCTCGCAATTACTCCATTTATAATGATTACAATATGACCCATGTTGGGAAATATGTTCAAGAGCTCATAAAAACCGTGCTGCATATTATGGTAAATCATGATAATGATCTAGTCTCTGGCATTCTAAAACATTCTCTACGTAGAAAAAGGCACCGTAATCCAAGACATATCCTTGATGTCAATATTGATGACATTGACAATGTCATTTTCCCAGATTACTGGGTTTCATATGTTTTTCGTTTTTTTGTGGCTTACTCTGTGATATACTCCTAGTTCAGACAATCGTCAATCAAATTTCCCTCCACCAAGAGGAGGCAATTTTCTTTTTTCATACTTTGGATGACCTTTGTGGGTACATCAGGTTTCTTTTCTAGTTCAGTGTATTTCCTTTGGAATACGATTATGAACAGTGAGATTATGGAAGCTATGCTTCAAGTTCCACACGAATGCCGATATACTACACTGTTCGATTGTCGAGCTAGCTTAACTTCTTGTAGTCTTGTAGCTTCGATGATAGCGTAATGCCGAAACGCGTAAGACGTATTAAAATCATACTACCATATCTATTCTTGACCTTTGCTTTATTTCATTTAGACACTATGATACTCGACAGGGCCGTAGTGAGGGGGGGGGGGAGCTGTAGATAGGGGGCCCCCATTCAATGTATGGTCCCAATCTAAAATGTCACAATTATTTTCTTTGAAGTAATGTGATTGGCACATATGGTCAATACTTGGATTTTGGATAGGTCTATGTTAAATTTGTTTTTGGGTAAACTTTGTTTAGGGCCCCATAAAAGCTGATTTGCCCAGGGCCCAAAATTTTCTCACTACGGCGCTGATATTCGCCGAAGCTCAACCTATTCCTTTCAATCGTTCAATCTTATTAATCTACCACTAATCTACCATGAGTTGTTTTTCTACTTCAAATCTACTTTTATTAATTTAATTTATTTTCCTACCACATGTAGTCTACCAGCTTGGCAACACTGCAGCAGGCGTTCATTAAAACCTGATTGAATGAATGCGCAAATAGATGCGCGGTTAACTTGATGCATAAAACAAGGGACATATAAAGGCTAACGAGGATTGAACATCATCGTTGTGCGTCTTCTCCTTTTGTGCTAGAACTTAGAAACAGAGACAGTAAAAGAAAAAAGAAATGTCTCTGCCTTAAACTTAACCATCTACTCAGAAATTAGAACATTAATGCTTATACGTCATTTGTACGACAAGAATATATTTGTTTGGGTGTTATAAATAGAATGATCGATTGAAAGTGGACACTTTCGATTTTAGACGTTTTGTCGAATATCTAAAAAAATACTTGCCGAATTATCCTAAAATTTCAAGGGTGTAATGAGCATGTTACACATCATATATTTAAGCGAAAGCTTTGTCCCGAAGGCAAATAGGGGTTCAGCAATAAATTTAACAAAAAAAAATAATGTTTGGGATCACCCTGTAACAAAATAATGTTACAGCTGTAGCATATGCTCATGAGACATTCTGTGTTAATTTGTAAGGGAATAGCACATATATTCATGGAGATATAAAGGTTTTTTTTTTAAATCGAAATTTTATCCCAAGTTTTTTGTTTATAGCATGCAGGGTTTTCAATTTAATGCAATGCCATTTTTAGGAAACTTGACAAACTACAGTAGAGAGACAACACCCTGCAATCCGAATAGTATAATTATCCCGGGCAACGCCGGGTACTCTGCTAGTATTAAATATTTTGCATAGAACTAGCAGTATTTCACATATGCGCAAGCGTTATCAAAATGCCTTTTGCATAATTTATTAGCCATATCTATAGAGCTACTCTTAGAGAAAGCCCAAGCAAATATCATGAAAATTCATAAAGATATCGTCTATCGAATGAGTTGAATTTCAGTTGCTCTCAAAAATGAACAAAATGATAATCGGTTTCTCCAAATTTTTAATTTAGGACCGAACAGCAGTACCAACTTCTCCTTAGCTGATGGCGTGTTTCATAATTGGTGTCCACATCGGCTAGCCATACCTTTCACTTTACCCAGTCGATGAGATTTTTTTACCGGGTTTTTTGCTATACCCACATTTTACATGATGCTCTACAACTTTCTAAATAACATATGGGGTCTAACCCCTACCCTTACAAAATTAAAATTTTCAAAATTTACCCCTTCACCCCCAGGGACGCGAAATGTTTTTATTCTGAATTAGGGGGCATTAAAACCAAATAATCAATATTCATTTCCCCCCAATCTGTTCCCCTTGAGTCGTTATTTGGACCTAAAGACGGGACACCAATTATGAAACACCCTGTACAGAAAGCTTCTTTAATTTACAATAACTCTTGAAAATGACTACCACGATGCATGGATCCAATCTTCTCATTGAATGCCGAACTCTTTCATAAACACCAGGGTTGTTTCTTATTGCATTTCTCATATCATTTACATTTTTAACAATACCTACGAAATCCATGAATAAACTGGCATTATTGATGTTTTCAATATCAGAATGTTGTTAAAAGATATTAGTATTGTTTTTGTCGAAAAACCTTTATCGCTCTGTATCTTCGAAACAAAGTAGAATTCAAAAAATCTATTTTTTGAGTAAAATTTTATAATTTTTTTCATTTCATTCATTAGTAAAATCAAGAGCTGATAAGGTAAAATTCATTTTACCATATCACTTTGGTCAATGTCGTCAGCTTTGACTTTGTGTGCTATTAAAAATTTTAATAAAAAATAAAATTGAAAAAAGTTCGAATTTCAGACCGGTTTCGGTATTAAACCATCTTCGGTGGGCTACAATAGTAAGCGTGGAAATACCAGCATATATAAGGAAGCGGGTCTCTTCTCTGCAGAGACAGTTATTTAACGGTCTCTGCTGCTCTGTTATCTCATTGGTGGGACTGTGACCAATCAGGTGGAGAGAAGGGACTCGCTATACAGAATTTGAAAGGTGATGATTCATACACTCGATATTTAATCAGAATAACGAACTAACAGGAAAATGCAATATTTGAATAGATTGGAAACTGAATAAAATATAATAAATAAAATAAACTAAAACAAAATAAAAAATAGAAAAACCAAAGTACATGTAATAAGGAGTATCAGACTGTTGAGTGTTGTATGGATGGTTGTCTATGTAAATTTCTATGAGTATTGTCTTTGATTTTGTTCAGGCTCTTCCCTATTCCTTTTAATAATGGCACCATTTCATTGTTGATTCTGACATTGATGAGCTTGTCTCCTTCTAGGCTTTTTGCTAGCTGTATTTCTAAATTTTCCATCGTCTCTAATTTCTTCGTGTCGCTGCATTCATTTATTATTTCCATCACATCTTCAATTTTGCCGAACTGGTGCTTCTTATCTACCATATGTTCGGCATAGTTTGATTTGGTTGGGTCGAATTTGATAGCGTTCGTGTGCTCTTTATATCTCTGGGTGAAAGTGCGTTTTGTGCGTCCCAAGTAGTACATGTCGAATGTTTTGCACTTTAGTTTGTATACGCCGGCTCTCTCATATTTGTTGTCATCACTTGTTCTTTTCTTATTTGTTTGTCCTATAGTGTGCTTTGTTTTATAGGCTATCTGGATTCCTTTCTTTCTTAGGAAATTGGTGACCTGTTGAACTTCCTTCCCAAAGAATGTGAACCTGTTCCATTTACCGTCTATTTGTTGTTTTTCTGTTGAATTTCTTTCCCTCCTTTTGATTAGCTTGTTTTTTATGTTTTCTATTTGTTTTCTGTTGAATCCATTTATCCTGGCTATTTCATTTATTGTTTGCATTTCTTCTCTTCGGTTTTCATCTTCAATGGGTAGGGTTATGGCTCTGTGTCATTGAATATATGGCAGCAGGTTTTTGTTCCCTGGGATGGTTTGATGACGCGTGAATGATATTGGCTGTTGTTGTTGGTTTGCGGTATATTTTAAATGAGAGTTGCTGGGCACCTGGTTTTCTGATAATCGTGATGTCCAAGTAGTTTAGCATATTGTTTTCCTCTTCTTCCATGGTGAATGACATTTTCTGGTGGGCTCTGTTGAAGTCATCCAGTATCGTATTGGCATCCGTGATGCTTGGGTCATATAAAATCACTGTATCGTCGACAAATCTATAATGTCGCTGACATTTATATATATATATCTGTTAAATAACGGTCTCTGCAGAGAAGAGACGCTTACTATTGTAGCCCACTGAAGATGGTTTAATACCGAAACCGGTCTGAAATAAATTTAAAATTGTTGCATTTAAGAACTCACTACCATTATTTTATTATTATTATTATTATTATTATTATTATTATTATTATTATTATTAATAATTAGAATATGAAATTATTTTTAAATGCATGCTAAGCTATAAGCTGGTATAATTAGAAGTATTTAGATCATTTTAGAGCTGGCCTTTATCTTATCATAAACACCCATTTATAGACAGATTTGCTTTGCAGGTGTGTGAATTACATTTTTGTGAATATGAAATACTGAGAAGTGTATCAAAGTATGATAAAAAAACAGGCAAATTAATCACAGTTCCTCTCAATCATCCAAAGCTACCTGAAGGTTAGTAATTTTTGAGCATTTGGCTGCTGCATTTTTCTTTGTATTGCTTTTGATTTTGTGCATATGTTATAAATAATGCTTGCATCAAATTACAGGTATTGTACCTTCCAAACTGCCAAATTGCCCACAGTATTTATCGTCTGAAAAACCGGCAACTGCAAGGGAAGCACGTAGTTCCAGAAGGGAGCGATGAAAAAATGAAGCATTGGATGTTGCAATTGAAGCAAGCATCAGATCATTTGAAGCCTACAATGAGGAAAGATCAGTCAGAAGCCTGGAAGATGTGAAGAGGAGGTTGAGTGAGCAATCAAATATGTTTCCAAGTGGTTGGACAGTAATTGCAAGGGAAAATCAAGTGTGCATAGTGCTTTTTTGTGACAAACCAAATTTGACAATACAGTGCAGTGTACAAATAGATGATCAGCTCACATTATCTGTGTTTTTTGAGAACACTGAAATTAAATATCTTAATAATATAAAGCTCAATTTACCAATCACCGTAATTACTCAGATTGATGAGATTGTGACTGAATGTGGTGTTAAATTCAGAAGATCTTCAGAATGTATATTTACCGTAGATGAATATATTAAGGGTCTGCTAAATTATCTTATAATAAGTTGGGAAACCTGGAAGAGGCAATGAACTCCAAAACTATAGAATTTTTAAAGGAGCAGGTTTCACTTATTCCTGTTAGCAAAAATAGATAAAATATTCTTGTGGCATGATGATATTCTGCAGTTTGCTACACACCATTTCCCCTCATGTATACAAATTTCTGAGATCATCCATGTACCTGACTATTCCAAGCCCATCCACAATATGCCAAGTATGTTCGACTTTGCAAACAAACCCTCAATTTGAGCAAAATGATTCTACCATGCTAAGGTATGTTGCTTCAAAGAGCAATATGCTTAAAGACCAGGATAAAACTGCTGTAGTCTTAATGGATGAAATCCATTTGAAAGCAAATTCAGATTACAAAGGTAGCACTGTGGTAGGACATGCTGTTGGAAGTGGAGAATTAGCAACAAGTGCTTGTGTGTTTATGATAAATAGCATGATGTCATCCTATCAAGACGTCGCTCACATTTTACCAATCAAAACTATTCGAGCTAATGTTCTTCATGAATTTCTAAACATAATCAAATTAGAAGACCTCGGTTTTGAAGTTGTAGGGGTTGTTGCTGGCAACAAGTCTATAAACAGTAAAGCGATGTCCACTTCTAATGATTCTCCAGCAATGCAGACTGTATATTCTCACCCTGAGGATTCGGCTAGGAAACTTTCTTTTTTTTTTTATTGACACTGTTGATATTCTGAAATGTCTTCGTAACAACTGGTTGAACAAACCTAAACAAGTTTTTGTGTACCCAGCATTTGACGATGAAAAATGTACTGAAGGGCAGATTGCATCGTTTGAAGCATTAAAGGATCTTCATGCATATGAAAAGCAGAATTTGTTAAAGTATGGTGTAAATTTAACATTGAAATCATTGTACCCAACAAGTATCGAGAGACAAAATGTAAAGCCAGTTTTGAACATTTTCAACACTAAAATTTGTGTAGCTTTAAGGGAACTGGCTCCTCAAAATTCATTTGCCAGTTGGGAAACAACAGCAAATTTTATAGAAATAATTTGTTGATGGTGGCACATTGTTAGCGTTAAAACTCCTCTGAAAGGCAGAAGGTTAAGAAATCCTTATGAGGAACCCATTACTAAGAAATCGACACAGATTGTTGTTTTTTTGCAAAGCCTGGTGAATTGGCTTGAGAGGTGGTAGAAGTTG
This sequence comes from Rhysida immarginata, assembly GCA_023313115.1. Classification (NCBI taxonomy): domain Eukaryota; kingdom Metazoa; phylum Arthropoda; class Chilopoda; order Scolopendromorpha; family Scolopendridae; genus Rhysida; species Rhysida immarginata. The sequence goes on from JAHWFO010063763.1 coordinate 587,884, forward strand.
CCTGGTGCCATTATGCTAACTAAGGAAACTCGTTCTGCTTTGAAGCATACAACACAAGCCCTGCTTTAAATGTCGAAGTTTTTCTTGCATGAAAAGGGTTATAGCTACTTTTTGTGTGGGAAAGACAGACAGACAGACAAATCTGCCGACAGGCTTTGTTCTCTAGGTGGCGTTGATAAATCGTCTTGCTCCCGACCAAGTGCGCATGTGCGTGGACTTGACGTTTTCTTCAAACTCCGTCAGATTTTATCTGAACAATACAATCGATCATCACTGCCGTACGAGGACCAAGAACGCCGAAACCATTTGTATCCATGAACCTTTTTTTAAATTTATTAATAATCTGTTTATACTAATAAATAAACAATGCTTAAATGGTAGGTTTTTAAAATTTACTGAATTGCCCTTTTTGCTTTATAGAAATTGCTTAATACTGTATTAATTTGTAACATGGGGGTCATAAAAGGGATGACGCTTGCCTAATGTCACTGGTTTAAGCACGTGCCATGTTATTCAAAGTATGATAACTCAGATGATTGTCTTAAACTTGATCGTATAATGGATTTATTAATATGAATAGAAAACCATTGTGTCCGCAATAACATTTAATTCTTAAAACCAAATCAGTCAGGATACTAAGACCTCCCCTCCCTTTAATTAGGATAGCAAAGTGATTCACTAAATTTAAAATAAAAAGGCAATGGATAAAAGGTAAATTCTTTATTTTATTCATAAGCTTAAAATAGAAATGAGAAATGGCAATAAGTTAACGTGTTAGTCAAATATAATGCAAATTGAGAAAGGCAAAAGGATAAAATACTAATAAGGCTCATTCCTTAACTCCACTTATTCTACGTTAAATAGAACAGAAAATAACATGATATATAAAATCTTAAGTTGTTAAATACTTATTTACAGTTTACTCATCTGTGATGTAGTTCCATCAGTTCATATCATTAGACACAAATCACACTTTTGAACGTTACACCCACGACAGTTTGATGATGCGGAGCGAACAAAGGAGTAGTGTTGAAACTTAGTACAGTCACGGTATGATTTTGGCGACTAGTTGTTCGCAGCTCAGGATATCTGTATATTGAAGCCATCGAGTCTCCCGCAAATGGTCAATTATAGCACCATTGCGTGACTCTTTGATGGTGTACCAGGCGTCTTTAATCCTCGATGTAGCTGGATAGTTGCACTTGGTTAAGATCATCCGTATAGACTGACTCCAGTGCCCGCTGTGGTGTGCTGTCCGCCATGTTACGCTCAGTTTCCGAGCTCCGATCTATGCTACATCGCCATCGGGACAGGCCTTGTCCCTCCCGCCCAATGTAGGTGAGCCAGTGCCCCGGCATCCAATGCCTCCCCGCACTGTGTGGCTGGTCATGGTTACCGTCTGCTGTTCCGAGTTGCTATGTTGGACTGGCCGATGAAGTGGCTACCCACCGTGAGGATGTGACGCCTCATGCCTTGCTCGCTCTCGCTCACCATGCTGCTGCATGAAAGTGTCTGTTTCGCCCGATGTGAGGAAACCACTGCCCCGGCGTTTGGTGCCTCCTTGCACTGCGTGTTCCTCATGGCCATCGCTCGTTTCCTATGTCGCCATCGGGTCGGCCGATGAGCTGGCCGCCCAGCGCGAGGGCAGGTCGCCCCACGCTTTGCTCACTGTCACTTCAACACCAATGCACAAGAGATAAGAGCATCAGAGCAAATAAGAAATAAACGCAATAATAATAGCAATAAGAGAGCGTCGGTATGCTTCCGAGGATTTTTATACCTTTATAAGAAAAGTGCGGGAAGAGCATCTGCCAATGTGCTTCTTGAATATAAATTTAGTAAGAAGCCACTGAAAAATAAACAGTGCTCCGATAGGCTAGAATAACCCGCCAAACAACGCTTTAGAATAACCGCCGCTAACGAACTCAGCTTGTTGCCATGACAACCAAGCTTAGAGCGTGGGAACACTTCCCCCCCCCCCTTTTACAAGAGACAAAGAGAAGCAAATTGACTGTTATATAAAAAATTTACAAATAATAAAATTTGCTAAAACAAACAATAGTTGTAAAAGATAAGCCTTTAGAATATAAAGATAATACACAAAGAAAAGCATTGTTATAATAACTAAACGCAGATTCACATATAAAATGTGCGTCTGCATGTGATGATTTCACATTCGTCACAAATTATCTATTTCAGTGAAACTGTATAATTTTTATAAAACTCTCAATTTTATTTGTTATTCATGTTAAATGTGCGTTATAAAATATAAATTTCTAATTTTGTCCATACATTTTTTATGACAATTTTTTATAACTCCTAAAATGCTTCAAAATGTGTTTCGCAACGATAGATTTGAAACTTTTGAAACTTAAAATTATAAATCTGTTTTTAGTGTTATAATTGAATCTTTTTGTTGAAATTCGCCCTATTTCAGGGAAATAATCAATTTTGGGAGACCCTGCATTATGAAAAATGATGAAAACTATTATAGCCTGCATCTCCCTCCCCCCTCCTACCCCTTTCGAGGGGACTAGCTGATGAAACCTATTTTTTTCTCTACTCTGTTGTGATGTGGTGATAATGATTTAATATGCTGTTATAAATTCAAATTTAAAAAATAAATGATCAAAGTTGCAGGTTTTTTGAACAGAAAAATATAAATAATTTGCACAGTATGTTTCTTGACTTGCAAATATCTTAGTCTTCCGAACCTGGCTATATGAAATCTACTTTGAATTTTGCTTCTAGGTTATGTATGTATCACAGGGTTCACGCTTACTCGCAATTTACTCGTCAAATGGGCATTTTTGCTAAAAATTGACTTGTGAATTTTTGATCCGCGAGTCAAAATTGACTTCTTAAATTTTGAATCTCATCGGCCCATATCCTTCTGACCACGTTTTAGCCGCACTTCATTTTGTCATAAGCGATTTTGTTTAAATTTCTAATTAACTATAGCAGCAACTATAGAGATTGTGAATGCAAGTAAAAATATAGAATTTAAAAAGCATTTAAAATTTGACTCGCAGTTTTCAGGCTTGGGAGTCAAATTGACTCGTAGATTTTTTGTCCTAGCGCGGACCCTGGTATCATATATCGGCTAAACGAATGAATTTTGCAAAATCTGTTCTTAAAATGTAAATATTTGTAACTTTAATATGTCATAGTTGCTTAAAATATCTAATTCATAATTATTAAAAGTGAGATCCCTGAAATTGACTACTGGATTAATAATCAGGTAAAATAGCCTATTAATTTTTGGCTTTTGGGAAAGAAACATCTTTGGCAATTTTACGTTTCATTTCAATTAATCCTATTCAGTGTTCCCAATTTAGCGCTTTAAGCTCCCAAGAGCGAAAATTTTCAATTTTTCACTGCAGCACTATTTTACTGCAAATTTTACCGCAATACAGTAGAACCTTCGTAGAGCGAAACTCAACGGACCGGCAAAATCATTTCGCTATATTGATATTTCGTTACATGGAGGTGGTGTTAAAATTTGCATAATTTTGATGTATAAATTGCTGATAATTGCATTTATATATGTATATATTTTAAATTTAGTATTTATATATAAAAATGTAGTGTTTTATATTAATTTGAATGCTTCTTTACATTAAGAGCAAAACTTTTTCGTCTTAACGTCAAAACTTAAACGTCTGAGCAGGCTGCCATTATGACTGTGCAGTGCATCATGGGTAGTTTGGAGCGATAACGTTCTCGAGATCTCTTCGTAATTTTGCTGTTAAAATAGGGCTAATGCCATAGCCGCAGCCGACTGGGCAGAGCTTGTGACGTAAGAACTTGTTTTTAACTTCGTTGGGCGATGATTTCGTTCATTGGTTGTCTGGTCATGCTAAGTGAGGGAAACCAAATTTCGTAATAAAGAGCTAAAATATACCTTGAAATTTATTGTCTGGACCGAAAAATCCTTTCGTTATAGGGATAATTACGCTATAAAGATTTCGCTATATGGAGATTGAAAAAGCATTAAATCAATAGGATTTTTGCCGGGCCCACAGAAAAATTTCGTTATTGAGAGAATTTCGCTATATCGACGTTCGCTCTACGGAGGTTCTACTGTAGTAGTATTCTAGCAGGATTTTAACGTTTTTTAAAGGAGCTTTACTGTATTTCAAATCTATTGTTTCAAATCTATCATTGCGAAACACATTTTGAAGCATTTTAGGAGTTATAAAAAATTGTCATAAAAAACGTTTAACATGAACAACAAATAAAATTGAGCATTTAAAAAAATAAGTTTTCACTGAAACAGATAATTAATACAGTATTCAATAATTTCTATAAAGCAAAAAGGGTAAATCAGTAAATTTTAAAAACCTACCATTTAAGTATTGTTTATTTAATAGTATAAACAGATTATTGATAAATTAAAATAAAAAGGAAAAACATTAAAATAAAAAAAAAAAAGATTCATGTACAAATGGTTTCGGCGTTCTTCGTCCTCGTATGGCAGTGATGATCGATTGTATTGTTCAGGTAAAATTTAACGGAGTTTGAAGAAAATTTCAAAGTCCATGCTCATGCGCACTTGGTCGGGAGCAGGGCGATTTATCCGCTCGTCATACATATTCAGTAAAAATAGGTTCCATTGTGACCGTTCCTCCAAACATGTGCCAGTAAAAATATCCATCGGTCTTTCCATACACCCGTTAATCTGCTTCCGGTTTTTATCGAGGTTAGACGTCCCTAGCTTGTTTATTCATAGGGCTAGTTCTTCAAGGATTTCTTCAAAACAATCTATCGTTTGTTTGTTTTTTTAGTATTTAAAGGTATTTCCCTTTCCTCTATTTTCTTTAATTCTTGTGTTTTATTCGTATTACAGCTTTTTGTAATGACTTTACGGCAGTTTTCTCTTAGAAGATGACAGATTTCAATAACTTTAGCGCAATTTTCATTTAGATGAAGGCAGATTTTACTGAAATTAAGGCAATTTTCATTCATTTAAGGCATTTTGCATTTAGAAAATGGCAGTTATCAATAACTTTTGTGCAATTTACATTAACATTACTAGAAATAATCCACCTGATCGTATAATGGTCATTGTTAGATTTTTGACACACGAATCTCTCTCCATACTTTTGTTTGTTGTGACATAGTCCATCGCTGATTTTATATATATGATGGCAAATATTTATGAAGAAAATTAATTTGCTTTAAAAAGGAAAATAAAAAAATACGCAAGTATTTCTTGAAAATTCCCGTGTTAAAAAAACCACGATGGATGAAGGTGCTAGCAAGGCACTTTAACAAAGCGCTGTAGAAATTATATTCCTGCAATGCCGCAATAAATATACAGGGTGATTCAAAATGATGTCCGGCATTTCAAAATTTTACTCTGCATTTATTTTATAACTTAAATTAACCAGACCGGGTATTTTAACGGTCTCTAGTTTGAATTGAAGGGATTCTGAGAATTTCCTTTAATTCAACCATGACCTCCTTTTCGTTTTACCACGGTTATTGAATGAGATAACCGTGATATTACATTTTACTGGTGAGATGGAATTTCCGATAATACAGGAGGGCATGGAAAATTTTTAAAAACGTTGAAAGATACTGTCATATTTTATCACGGCTGCAAAATACATAGCTTTACGTATTTTAAATATAACCGTTTACATAATGCTTGCTTGTGCGAGGCAGACTGCAACTGAGGCATACTGGGCCATGGCCTCCTCTAACTACTGGCCTGCCCATTAGCTCGCTGCCTATGGGAAAATGCGTTCCACCCTAATTCTCCACGTTGCCAGGAGCGCTGAGAGATTGCTACAAAACAACATTGAAATCAATGCAGATGCTTGCATTTTCCCCTCAGTTTCCTACTGTTAAGACTAATATTTTAACTTTTCTACGACAGATTGTTGTATTTACATTTAATAAGCACGTTGAAGCACGAGCTGACTAAAAAAAAAAAAAAGTTGAATGAAATTATAAATCACTTAAAATTCTTGATAATTTGAAGTAATAAATGAGCCATATGAATGCGCTTTAAAAAAATGTGATAAATAAACTAAAAATGTAAGTTTTTAATGTTAAGAATGCAGTAAAACGTAGAAAACTTTTTTTTTTTTTTTTTTTTTTTTTTTTTTTTTTACTTAGTGTGTTTTTATAAAAAAAAATAAAAGCCGTTGAGGTGCTTATTGAATAATTGATTAAAATTATTGATTTTCAAATGATTCTCAATTAATGAAGATACAGAATATCTTTTGCAGTGATTATAAATTTAATGACATGAAAATTTTAAAGGTAATAGGGTCATGTTGCATATTATAATAATTCAACTGATGGTTTACCCGGGCTGTCAATTAATTCTGAAGAGACAGGTCTTTCTACCTGGGATGTAAATTAAATGAAAATTAGTAATAAACCCTTTTTAAGTATTCGAATTTAAACATTTTTTTATACAGCATAGTATTATCGAAATTTAGTTACTAGGCCAAATTTCAAAATTCTAGAGGTTGAAAAAGGGGCTCAAAATCCAAAATAACAAACATGTGAAGTTAAGTAAATTTATTGAGTGTATATTAGTAATAATAATAGTAATGATAATATAGTATCACGAGGACTTGAGAATGATCCAAGCGATCATACGGTCATGTTCCTGCAAGGGGTGATTAAAAATAAATTAAAAAAGAGCCAAAGAATTATAAGTAAAACTGTAAATAGAATTAGTAATATCAAAAGAATCATAAGCTTTTATAATTTTAAAAGATGGATCGAGAGAAGTTAGATTAGTTCTCCACTTTTCAAAAAACCACAACATAGGACTGAGGGATCCTGATTCCAATATTTTCAGGAATCCGGGGAGCTAAATCCGTCCGTTTAAAATGTTAATGAGGATGTTAATTTAAAAACCAAAACTACTCTTTTCAAATCAATATAATCAATGTCACTATTAATATAATCCAATTGATTAATTAAAAGAAAAAAAAAGAACAAAAATCATCACCTGGATTGCAAAAATTTTAAGCTTTGAGTTTGGATACAATATCCATAATAATAATAATAATAATAATAGAATTTATGGCATCTCGCGAAAATATTGATGCTGTAACAATAATTTTTTTTCAGATTAATGTATAATAAAAATTGTTAGAAACTGCGTGTTTCCCTCTAAGCTCTATCTGAGCTACAGATATGTATATTTACTATCTTAATCTAAATGAAAATTGCGCTAAAGTTATTGAAAACTGCCGTTTTCTAAACGCAAAGTGCCTTAATCTAAATGAAACTGCCGTAAAGTCATTGCAAAAAGCTGCATTAGCGATTTTTCGTTTGACTTTCGATTACGTTTTTCCTATCAGTTTTATACCTTCTGTTCAATTCTGATTGTTTAATTGATTTATTTTCTTTTCTCCTTCTATTCAACATTATTTATTTACTTAATTAGTTTCTGGGTTTTATTTGTTTGATTATTCAATTTCTGTTCACTTTATCACGAGCTATTGATTTCAAACTTTCCTGATCTGATCGTTTTATAGCGTTACTTTCTTTCTTCTTCTTAAACACTGCGCATTTTATTTATTTATTTATTTATTTATTTATTTATTTATTTATTTATTT
>JAHWFO010063763.1:595483-636968 GCA_023313115.1 Rhysida immarginata
TTTATTTATTTATTTATTTATTTATTTATTTATTTATTTATTTATTTATTTATTTACACGTATTTAGTTTTCGTTGTTTTAATTTCCTTAATTTATGTCAACTTTGGTCACTACTTTCATAGCAACAACGTGCTATAGATTTTAAGTTTACTGACTGTTATCACTTTCTAGTAGGCTAACAGTTCTACTTTTTATTCCAGTGCTTTCCTCGCTTTTATTTTGTATTATTTAACTAGTTCTTGGTGTTTTATTCACATATTTAAAATTTTTCACTTTGGTATTTCTACAGTGGTTAAGCCTGTCTCGTGCGTCAGTTTCTAACCTTTGTTTGCTTTCGATTGCTTATTGGTTTTATTTCTTTTGATCGATAATTTTTCGTTATTCAATTACAGATCTTTTCTTTTCTTTTATTTTCTTTAAGGTTTCCCGTCTTTATTGTATCTTTCCATAATATTTCATTTTCTTTTGGCTTTCTCCTGTAATAAGTAATTGTGTGTAGCCCTTTGGTTCAGTTTTTTTGCGAACGTTTCTTTTGGCCTCAGCATCTTTCTAGTTTATTTCCTGGGAACTTGATTTCCAGTTCTATTTTATTTCTATTTAATAATTCCTTTTATATAACTTCATTTTGATCAAGTCATTTTTACAGAGGGTTGATTCAGATAAAATGAGAGTACTTCGCAGTTCTGTTACGATGCTGTAATACCATGGCGCCACCATGGGTTGTGTTCGATGTGAGAGACGCGTTGTTGGACTATCGCCCGGCACCGTAATTTCCACTGAAGTAGGCTGAGTTTGAGGGACTCCATGGGAAGTTCGTTCCACACCTGCTGACACACTTTCCATAGCCCATCAACGGTTCTTGGTCGGCGACGTACGAGCCATCGTTTCAGGAGACCAAAACCACAGAAATCCATCGGTGATGCGTTAGATTTTACAGGCACATGAGAGAAGGGAATAACTCGTATACCCGTCTCCTGTTCCATCTTCCTGTAGTAAGCCACAGATGATTTGGCAGTGTTCAGTTGTGTTCAGTCACTCAGTTGTGTGACCGTGCGCTTTATGACGTCGCTCCAGCCCAAGATTGTCATGAATTATTCTGGAGACAGTTGCCTGTGAAATACCTTTCCTTTGGGCTAGACTTCTCTGTGTGGGGGAATTTTCTTTCAGCACTTCAGACCGGATTTCTCGCACCACCTGAGCTGGGCGGGTTGGCTGGGGCTTGTTTCTGGTCTGCTTTTCTGCTCGTCCACGTTCATTAGATGGTCGCAGTTTGTTCTTTTTGATTATTCAACCCACAGTAGCTTTGGATACCACAAGACCATTTCGTTTGCTTAATTCCACAATGCACGAAAGACTGATGTTAGCGTCGGAAAGGCCAAACATATACCCTTCCCAAAAAGCTGTGATTTGGAAAGCCATGTTTCAGCACGAAATGTCCCAAATAACAGCAACAAGTGTATATAAAGCTAATCCCCATGAATAGTGGACGAGTCATGCAAATCACATTCCATCAAGGTCATACGTGGCGTTTAAAGTCATTTCATTTTATCTGAATCAACCCTCCGTAACTGCTCTGCCCCCTCTATTGCCCCTAGGTCCGGGTCGGATTATTAATCACTTAATCCTTTGCTATTTATATATCCCTTCTGCAGCTAATTTAGTTAGGCTGGCTAATCCTTTTGCCCCTTCGTGGCCCTGTGTAATTTCGGGCTCTTTTTCCTACCTTTTGTATTAATTATTTCTTCTCTGGCTACTCCATGTTCTATTATTTCTTCTCTGGGCGTAGTGCAGAACTGGATTTATTTTTCTAGTTCCCTTTCGAGAATCACCATGAATACTATTAAAGGCGTTGATTTGGGGAGGTCGTGGCCTGATGGGCTTTCACTAAGCACAACTTCTGTGAAGTTAAGCTGCATCAGGTAAGGCTAGTCACTGGATGGACGACCATCGGTGAGATATGATCTTCACCCCTTCCCCTTGGCTGCTGCGATCATAATATAGGTCCTGGATGGACGCATTGGGTCCCAATTCATAAATAAAAAAAAAATAAATACAATAAAATAAATATTGCGTGGTAATAATGTTTTACAAAATCAGACTAAATTAAAATTCAATAAACACTGGAATGAGGTATTAACTGCAGTGGGGTGTGTACATCCCAATGTACAGAATTGTCTTGGTGAATAATTATCACGTCACCATTGTAGCGTGGTTCTTCGTGTCTTGTTCTAGGATGATCAGTGGTGATCCCCTTCCCGCTATTAAATATTTTTCCAACTAAACTTACCTTGTATTGGTTATTCGACACCTTATTCTGCTAATTAACTCTTGGCCCTAGGATTGTGGTTGATCGTATAGTGGTTTCCAATTGTCTATTAAATCAATAATTATCTACCTCCTGTTGTTCAATAATGCAATGTCTTGTGATTCTCCCTCCCCCTTTTTCTTTTAGTTAAAGATAAAATCTCAAAATGGAGCAATCAAATGGTATAATGTAATACAGGTTTATTAAAAATAAATATTAAGAAATACATTATAGATTAAAGTAAAGGTAAATTGGCTGAGGAAATAATGAGTAAAAAAAAAAGGAAGTCTTTTAACGATAATTTAACATAAAGGGTTGCCATGAGGACTCGCCAAAAAAAAAAATGCAACAATAAAGTAAACTAAAAAATCTGTCCGTCACTTGGGGTGTATGAAGTGAACACCAAGTTATGTGGCAGTCTAGTTACCCAAGTATTAATTCTTAAAAATCGGCGATATGCTTAGGAGTACACTTGATTCACTCGCGAGGGCCCATAAATTAATCTAAGGCATTAGTATTTATCTGTATCAGCGTGTGCACTACTCTGGCCAGAGATAGTGGATTGCCCGCCGAAAATTCTGAGGCTACATCTCTTCGGATGTTCCTCGGGAAACCCTTGTTTCTACCTCGTTGATTTCACAGATGTGGTCACTTATCGTCTTTGCTACTCATGCTGTTGTGGGCCGTCACGCTGGCCTTGAAGCGGAGCATCAAGGTGACAACAGTAAAATGCCTCGCATGGCCCATCCTTCCCAAGAAATAAATCACCCCTAGGTGACTTATTCCAACTTATTTCTAAAACCAATAATAAAAAATCCCTCTAAGGCTCCCCTTGCCCTCGTGAACGGAGAAAAAAACTTTCTAAAATATTTATAAGTAATACGATGACCTGAATGATAATAAGGAAAAACTAAGTACACCCGTCACCAAAGAAAATTAATTACTACATTGGTTTTAATATCATACCTGTCTCCAAGGTAAAATTACAAAATTTCTCGAGTGTTTGCTGCGCCTTCTATGGCGTCGGCCCGTCTCCCCCACTCTTTTCTATATAAAAATAACTGTCGGACTTCCCTTCTCTGTGGAGTTCCAGGTAGTTTATTCTGGCTGGTTGTTGTCTTAGGTCATATCGTGGTGCCATGGCTGGCTGGGTCATATCTCTCGCTCGTGATCTGGTTCTTTGCCGCCAATCCTCGTCCTTGCTTTCTGCTTCCTCGTCCTTTAGGGTTCTCGTGCCTTTGTTCCTTGTTCCCGTTCGGTTCCTGATTCTCTGATCTTGGCTACATGTTTTAAGGCAGTCGATGTGTACTGTTAGGGTTGTCCGTCCGTGTATCTCTTATTTTGTAATTTTACTGATCCTACTCTCGCTATAACCCTATGCAGTCCCCCGTATTTGTACGATATCTTTCGTTTTCGCCCCCCCCCCCCCGTTTTTTGAGGAGCCATACTAGGTTCCCTGGCTTGTAAACCTCTGTTGCTTTCCTTGTGGCATTCACTCGTGCCAATTTTTGTCGTCTATTCGTGTCACTCGCTTCGCGTGCAGCCGCTCGGGCTCTTTCTAATTGTCGCGCTAGCTCCGATTTTTACTCTCCTATCGTTGGTGCCTGCTGGTCCGTGTCCTCTCTGTGCCCGGGACCGTTGGGTCCTTCCAGTACACTAGATACGCTGGTGTCTCGACCGTAATTTCATGTATCGAGGTCCGGATGGAGAACAGCGCTGCCTCCAGCAGGTCTGCCCATTTATGTGCCTGGTTCTTGCATAGGGTACGAAGTGTTTCCACAATCGTCTGATCTGCCCTCTCGCATAATCCGTTTGATGTCGGTCGATATGAGTGGTGGGCTGGTGATGGACGACCAGGTCAGTTTATAGTATTCCGAGGACCGAGGACATAAAGTTCTTTCCTCTGTCCTTTACTATCGTCTCTGGTATGCCGTACCTGCAGATGATCGAGTTAAACACTGCTTTTGCAATCGATGGGCGACGGCTTCCGGGAAACGCGTGAATGCGTCTACCATCACCAGCATGTATCTATGCCCCTGTCTAGAATGTTCCATTGGGCCTACTATATCCATCACCCACGTCTGAAATGGTCTGACTACTTGTATGCCTTCCTGGAAGGCCGTCTTGTTCTTTCCTTTTGCCTGTTGGCATATGATACACTGCCATGCAGTTCTTAATCGTCATTCCCAGCCAATAGTAGTGTTTCCTAACACGCTCTTGGGTTTTCGCCACCCCTCTGTGTCTTACCAAGACCCCGTCGTATGCCATCACCATTACGGTGCCTCTCGTATTCTCCCTAACGCAAATTTGTGCGCTTTTCTCTCCCCTTTTATCGTGCCCTATCTGTGTTAATATTCCATCTGTCATTACAAATTGTTCTTTTCCCGTCCCGTTCGGCAATTCCTTTATTATCTTTTGGATCCATAACTCGTTTCGCTGCGCCTGCTTTAGCTCCTTTTTCCATGTTGATGTCTTCGCAGTTTCTGCGCACAGGGCAATCACGTTTTCCCTTCCCGGGCGGGATAGTAAATCAGCCACTGCATTCTTATTGCCAGGTATGTGGGAGATGGTGATTTGGTGCTCCTCTAGTTCGCTGATTTGCACCTTTCATGCTTCGCATTAAAGAGAGCGACTTCTGGTCAGACATGATGTGTATCGGATAGCCTAACACAATATGGCGAAAGTGCCCCAGGGCGGCTAATATCGCCCACGCCTCTTTTTCGATTGTGCTGTATCGCGACTGCGCTCCCCTTAGCCGGGCGCTGAAGTAGGCGATCGGGCGCAGCTCGCCTGCAGTCATCTGCTGCAGAACCGCCCCCACTGCCTCCTGCGAGGCGTCCGTGTGTAGGTAGAACGGGCGGCCTTAATTAGGAGACACCAAAACTGGTGGCGAAGCGACTGCTCGTTTTACCTCCGTAAAGGCCTCCCTCCACGATTTGTCCCACTTGAATTTTGCCCCTTTTTTGTGAGGGCTGTCAGCGGCGTAATTATGCTTGATAGTGCCGGGATGAATTGTCGATAAAAGTTCGTGGCCTCGACAAACGATCGGAATTGTTTGATAGTGGTGGGCGGTGCTAGTTCTAGGATGGGCGCGATGTTCTGGGGGTCGGTGGTGATACCATGTTCCGAAATAACATGGCCAAGATAAAGCGCCCCTGGTTTTGCGAATTGGCATTTCTCTCGGTGGAGCTTCAGCTCGTTTAAACTGAGGCGGTCGTACACCCAGGTTAGAAGCGCCTTGTGTTCCTCTGCTGATTTCGGGAACACCAGGATGTCATCAAGGAACACGTATACGCCCTGGCCAATCTTGTCACTCAGTACCATGTTCATGAACTCTTGGAACAGCTGCGAGGAATTTCTTCCACCCTCAGGGAGTCTCGTGAGTTGGTATTCACCCCAGGGTTTTTGAAAGGCATAGCAGTGGCAGATATGGCCATCCTGGGGTACCTGGAAATATCCCGTTTTGAGGTCTAGTACTGAAAATATTTTATGGCCATTGAGGCTGTGTATGATGTCATTAATTATGGGGGCCGGAAAAGCCATTTGCTCTGTCACTTCGTTCACTTTCCGCAGGTCTAGGGTAAAACGGAGCTCTCCATTGCTTTTCTTAACGAAGTGGACTGGAGAGTTCCTGGCACTCCTGGTTTGCTCAATGATGCCTGCCTGCTCGTATTGTGTTAGCAGCTCCCGGAATTTGGCCAAATGGATATCGGGTATTGTCTCACGAATACCGTGTGGGACATGTCAATCCTGTAGTCCGCGATGAAACCTTCTTGCGCCTTGCATCACTGCGGAAAACGGTCCACTATGGTGGCCATCCCTTGCATGTCCGAGCCATGGATGCTTGGGGTGTGTACATCCCAATGTATAGAATTGTCCCGGTGAACAATTATCACGGCATCATTGTAGCGTGGTTCTTCGTGTCTTCCCGCTATTAAATAATATTTTTCCAACTAAACTTACCTTGTATTGGTTATTCGAAACCTTACCAATTAACTCTTGGCGATAGGATTGTGGTTGATCGTATAGTGGTTTTCAATTGTCTACTGAATCAATAATTATCTATCTCCTGTTGTTCAATAATGCAATGCCTTGTGATTCTCCCTCCCCCTTTTTCTTTTAGTTAAAGATAAAATCTCAAAATGGAGCAACCAAATGGTATAATGTAATAAAGGTTTATTAAGAAAAAAAAATATTAAGAAATACATTAAAGATTAAAGTAAAAGTAAATTGGCTGAGGAAATAATGAATAAAAAAAGGAAGTCTTTAAACGATGATAACATACGGGGTGTGCCATGAGGAATTATCAACAAAAAAAATGCAACAATAAAGTAAACTAAAATTAATCCGTTCGACGTTGTCTCAATCTGCATTGAGTGGAAGGTGTGTTTCATCTTGCTCATCTCTGTTGGCCGCACAGCTCCGGCTGTTGACCAGCGATCTCTCTCTCGCTTCTGTCGTTGATTTTCGTTTCTTACAATATACGTCCGTCTGCTCTCGAATCACAGGTACTTTTTTCTATGTCCATCCTCCCTCGAATCTTGGTCGTATCTGTCTTTGTTCTTTTCTTTAATCACACCTAGTTCACTATTATTTGCTGCTCCAGGAACAGCTCCTCGCCTCCCCTGGAAGGTGACCGCTGCCATGGTGATCCCTTGAAAGTGGCTGCTTGCTCTACCCATTCCCGCCAAAAGTTTCGGCACAAAGGAGTGCGAGCTTGTGAGCGGGAAACGAGCTACACAAAGGAGAAGAAAGAGAATCGGAAGTCAACATGTGCTATCAGTCCTAACATGCACACCAAGCGATACAATAAAAAATATTATTTATCTACTACATTGACTTATACCCTTTGCCTGCTCCTAGAGGTGTTCCCTACAACAGTAAAATGCCTTGCATGGCCCGTCGCATAACATTATCACATGAAAGCTGCAGCTGATCTTAAACCATTAAGAATAGACAAAACCAAATACCAAATGGTTAAAACCATTCGCGGAACGATATTTTAACTGCCGTATGTTAACATTGTAAGTTTCTAATGGACCATAATGATACCATTAAACCACGTACCTTTGAACCAATTTGGAATGTGATTAATTTTACCTTGTATTCATTTATGACACGTCATTCCAAGTTTTTTGACATATTACATGCCGTATCTTAGCATTGAAAGTTCCAATGAACCATAATGGTTCCACTAAACCAGGTGCCTTTGAACCAATTTCGATGATCATTAATTTTACGTTATATTCATTCATGACAAATCATTCCAAGGTTTTTGACATATTACATGCCATATTTTCGCATTGACAGTTCCAATGAACCATAATAGTTCCACTAAACCATGTTCCTTGTAATCAATTTCGACTATCAATAATTTTACGTTATATTCATTCATGATACATCATCCCAATTTGTTTGATATTTTACATGCCATATCTGATTGAAAATTTTTGAGGGTGTTATAAGGGTACCATTAGAGCATATACCGTTGTTTCGATTACAACCATTTTCAGAATGGTTCATTTCCGGAACCATATTTATCAATTGGCGACATAGGAATTTATATCCGCATCTACCTCGTTATTACGATTTGTTTCACATATTACTTAATTTATATCTGCATTGAAAATTGCTGGATGGGATCGTGAAGGTACCATTTGTGCACGTGCTGTTGAACAGATTTAGATAACATTTATGATTGGTTCGTGCCATGTACCATATTCATCGACTGATGAAAATAGTAATGAATAACCGCTTCTGTCTCGTCATTACGATTTGTTTGATATACAGGGTGACAATAAATTATGGCAACGCATTGTGTACAAATTTTTTAATCCAAAAAACGAAAAGTAAAGCAATTGATAACTAATAAATAGAACATGGTCCCTTGGTAATAATATGTTCATTTGGTTTCGAAGTGGGCTCCTTTGGCGGCGATACAAAGCCCCAAAACGTGTCTTTAAATTTTCAGCAATGGGCCGCAAGTCGTTGGGCGACAATCCATCCCATTCTTGGCGCAGGGACTTCAGCGACTCCAAACTGTTGTGGCGTTTAGCACAGGTCCTGGCTTCCAAGATCGACCATACACTGTAATCCATCGGATTGAGATCTAGCGAGTAGGGCGGCCATTGCTGAGACGTGTCGAAATCCGGAATATGGCTCTTGCACACTCCTGCGTCATTTTCGCTCTGTGAGCTGGGGCAGAGTCATGTTGAAAGGCCCAATCCGCATTGCCGAAATGCTGCCGAGCCCAAGGAAGTACCACAGCCTCCACTGTAAATTTGTTGGTTGATTTGGACTCCTTGGTCTAAGAAAACGAGGGGTGTCATGCCACTGGCGCAAATTCCGCCCTAGATCATCACAGACTGCGGATTCTGGCGACGTTCGATGACTGCAGAGGTACCGGGTTCCTCTGCTGACCACACTCTGTCGTTTTGGTGATTGTGTGCCTGCTCCACAGTGAAGAGCTTCTCGTTTGTGAAGAGGATGCGCTTCCATATCTCACCTGCGGTTCGACGCTTGAGTTGGCGGCATCTGTGGAGCCGTACGCGCTTGTTTTCATCTGTGAGGAGTTGGGCTTTTTAGAGCTTGTAGGGCTTGAGTTTGAATTCCTCTGTTGCCATTTTCCGCACCGATTCGCGGTTGATTCTGGTTTCACGAGCGATTTATCTCATTGAGACCCTCTTATTTTGCTGGACTCGCGTTTTGATGGTTTTTGCGGTTCTTGGACGCGTTGTTGGTACGCTTACTTCCTCTTCCTGGACGGTCGCCTTGACTGCTTTGGAGACGACGTCTCTGCCAACATTGAGCAAACGAACAATTTCACATTGACGCTTTCCTTGACAAAACGACTCAAAAATTGCACTGCGTTTGCTTGACATTTCAAAATACACATCAATTAACTCATAACTTGAAACACGGACGACTTGCCCCAGAACATGCAGTGATTGCAATGAATTAAAAATTATTTGATGGCGCTTTAATATATTCGCGCCAGGACGCGTCCATTTCCTTTGCCAAAATTTAGTGACCCTGCATTACTTAATATATCTTCCCATTGAAAATTACTAGGTGGGAAAATAAGGTTCCATATGTGCTCGTACCATGAAACACATTCATCGAGTGACGAAAACAGATTTTGAAAATCTTTCATAGCCTCGGAGGAGTTAGAGTTACGGACGGACAGACAGACAGACAGACGTTTCCCCACACTGACAGCATAAAGCACCTTTCGGTACTTAATAATTGGTACAAGGCCAAGAAAACTGGCACTGCCCTGCTCGAGGAGACCACACAAAGTTCATTAGATTTTACAGGAGGCTCAAATCACCTGCCTGAAGGAGGATCTCAGGGACGAGGGGGTTGGTGAATGCCAAGAAAATAAAATTGTCGCTAGAGTAATGAGACATACTGAGGAGGTACGGGTAACGGACCCCAAGACGAAACACTGACGGGAACGACCTGCCTTGACCCTTGGGCAAACTCTCAATTAGAAATAGGGGTGAGGACAATGACACCGCAGACGACAACAATGGGTCTCTAATTCATGCATCATCAGAGTTGATCATGAACAAAGTAGTTATGGCAATGGATGCCATCAAAAAGGCTGTGTCTAAGCACTCAAACAGAGGAGACGGAACAGTTAATTGTAACTGATAACAGGGAAACCCTGTGGAAGCTGTTCGCGGTGCTCAAGAACCGGCTCTCCTCAATGACGGAGGAAAACCTACGGCTTAACTGTTAATAACACCATTAACGAGGAAAATGAACCAAAATAGACGAACTCCATAGCGCATGCACAGCTGCAGAATTCCGCCTTAGCCTTATGCATCTGGTGTTCCAATCAACAAACGTCCACGACCCTGCAACCCAACTATCCTTGGTGGCTGTTTCCTGCCCCATGATAGCTCTGGCGGCTCCTCTTCATGCAGCTGGGCGGGTCTCCTTTGCCTCTGTTGTAGCTCAGGAAAGAGCAAAATGCAGCCAGGAAGCTATTAGACAACCTCGCTATGGCTGCGTTCGTAAATTGAACGAAGTAAAAACGCGCCCTATATTAGCGCTCATTTAGCTCATGACCGGCGCTGCTGTAGTTTACGAACGATTTCCTTGAACGTCTTTGTCATTAGCGCTCAGCAAGATAGTCAACAACGTAATTGCTTCTTTCAACTTCAACCAAATTATTCCCAACGCTCTTTTATTGGAAGTTCTTGGTTTCGCTTATTCGTTTCTTCTTATTGACGATGAACCGTAGTTCGTGCAACGGTTTATTAGAGAAAAACGACGGGCGACAGCAAATTCTGAGAAACATACGTAAACGGGTTAAGATTGCCAAATACGTTGAAGAGATAGTACCACGATACTTGGAGGATGGCTTCAAGCATCATTTCAGGGTGTTTCGTTCATCCGTAGAGGCAAATATATGTTTGCTCTCGTTCTGAAATAATAAATTTGTATATATTTGTTGGCTGTTAGTAGATTTAGCAATCATAGGTAGGCAAATAAAGTTTGGGACCTAAGTGTCCAAGTTCAACGTGGGCAATAACTGTACTGTTAATACAAATGGAGTGTTCACAAAACGCGTTCGAGATAAATCCTAAATATAAAGTATTTTGAATAAATTACAAATCACTTTCATGTGAATATTTAATTCCTATTCAGTTTTACAAACACGATTTTATTGTCGTCATGGTTAAGCATGGCTTGTATCCGCAACTGCTTAACATCCGTACTTTATTATTTCTTTTAGATCTGGTTTCTACCTTCGTACAAGTGTAAGAGATTAGTTGCGTGTGTGTTTGCTATATTTTTTGTATCAACCTATAAATTAATTCCTCCTCGTTGGTATTTCCACCTTGACGTGGTGAGGGGGCTTGAGAGCTCTGATAACCCCGAGAGCTATGCCGGCGGTAGTTCACTACTGGTAGGGTCTCCCAAGCCGGACAGGTCTCTGGGGTAGGAGACAGACTAAGAGAAATACCTAGCAGAAGGTAAACTCCGTGTATAAATTACCCTGGTAGTGGCAGCAGCAGTACCAGTACTAACTTGAGGTAGAGGTGAGGAACACCAAATTGCCTCAAGATCAATAGTTGCAGGCATGGATGCAACATCTTAATGGCTGGGACACTGCGATGCAGAAAGCATGGAGAGACTACTGCATTAACTTTCTCCAGAACAATCATCATGGCAAGTATAGGTTCAACAATGGCCCCGAGTTCCCAGCGTCCCTTTAATGGGACAGGGGTGCTTAGATCTCTGGTGAGTTCCTCAAATTAGGTACTTGGAATGTTTTGACAATGTATGAAGTGGAAAACTTAAAACACTCTCTCTGAAATGAGAAGATTGAAACAAGCATACTAGGAATAAGTGAGACAACTTGGACAGAATCAGGAATGTGCAATTCTAATAATATGACATTATTTTATTCAGGAAATGAAAAGAATATGCGTACATCGAAGGGGAGTTGGAATTTTAGTAGAGAAAAATAGCCAAGTGTGTTCAAAACTTTATCCCCTATTCGGAAAGACTAATTCTCCTTCAACTAAAGGACAACCAATTAATGTCAACTTAATTCAAGTTTGCGCACCAATAGCAGAAAAGAATGATGGGGAAGTACAACAGCTTTATGATAATCTAGAGGAAATCCTAAAAATGACAAAAAATCAAGATATTACAATTATAATGGGTGACTTCAACGCAAAGGTTGAGCAGGGCGGCTCAGGATCTGTAGTGGGTGCTTTTGGTCCTGGAGTGAGAAATGAGAGGGGAGACAGATTGATACTGTTTTGTCAGGAAAAATAATTCAGTATAACTAACGCATGGTTTAAGTTCCCAGCAAGAAGACTATATATGTTGAACCATATGTTGAGCATCGTCTTCGTTAATTTCACCGACCTATAGAATAGGTTTTGGCAAGCGTTGTTGAAGTCCATGACTAGTATCACGATAATTACTGAAAATAAAGGAATAAAACCAAAGTGATACGGAAACATTCATGATGATTTTGTCTTTTTCTTTTCCTCTCCATAGTATGCTTAAGCATTTGTCGATGTCCACCATTCTGTGTTTTGCTGCGATCAGGTGGTTTGCGAATGCTGATATTCCATCCTTTTTGACCCACGACTTCCGGTGTTCATGAAATCTTATGTAGAACGACCGGGTCGTGGATCCGATGTAGGAAGCTTCGCAATCCGGACATTGTAGTCTGTATACTCCAGTTTGTTGGTACGGGTCTTCATTGGTGTTCCTTCTTGTTGGGTTTAGTATCCGTTTTGAATTATTGCAGGTGCGGAACGCGATTCCTACACCTTGTTCACGGAATATATTGGCTAGTCTGTAGGTTTTCTCGCCGTAGTATGTGAAAGTGGCAAATTCTTTTCGATCGGTTGTCTTTACCTTCGTAGCTGTTGATCGTTTCGTCTCCTTGTAGATGTCGTCCACTACCCTCTTTGGAAATTTGTTCATCTTCGCCATCTTCTGTATTGTCTTTGTATTGTATTGTCTTTGTATTGTATTGTCTTCTGTATTGTATTGTCTTCGCCATGTTTCCGTATCACTTTGGTTTTATTCCTTTATTTTCAGACTATATATATTGAAATCTCCCCGTGATAATTTTAATAAGATGGTAAGAAACCAGATTGATTACATTTTAATTACCGTAATAATCGTTTTCGTAGCAGTGTTAAATCTGTTAAGACATATCCTGGTGCAGATGTTGAGTCGAATCATAATCCGTTAGTGGCAGAGGTAAAACTGAGGCTGAGAGGTAAAAAAAACAACAACCTCAAATCAAAAGAAAATAGATGTGGTGGAGAAAACAAAAGTTAATATTAATACTGAATTGAAGAAGAGACTGAATGAAGAATTGAACAAAATTTACAATGAACATGAAACAATTGAAGTAATGTGGACCCAAATTAAGAGCTCTATACTGAAATCGAGCGAGGATGCTCTAGGATATAAAGGATGTGAGAGAAGAAAAGGTTGGATGACAGAAGAAATTCTTTCACTCATGGACAAGAATAAAAAATACACAGTACTCAAAGTACCTTCAAAAATAACATACAAAATATACAGAAAGAAATAAAACTGAAGATAAGAAAAGTAAAAGGAAAATAAATGACTGAAAGATGTGAAGATATAGAATCTTTACAAAATAATCATTATTATTTTAATTTACATAATAAAATTAAGGAACATACAGGATGCTGTAGAAGGAATCAACCAAATGCATTAAAAGACTCTGAAGGTAATCTTATTACAGACGATTCAGATAAAAAAGGGCCTAGTAAGAATATATAATCAGGCTATTTAGCGATGACAGACATGATGTAGCAATTGATATAGAGGAGATGACGGGTCCAAGAATATTAAGAGATGAGGTAGAAAAAATTATTAAAGCGTCAAAAAGTAGAAAAGCTACTAGTCCACATGAGGTTTATGCTGAGGTAGTGAAACTATTGGATTATGACAACATTGATAAAATTGGTAAACTCTTCAATAAAATATATGGTAAAGGAGAAATCCTCAGGATTGGTTAAAATCAATATTTATTCTAATACCCAAAAAAGCAAAAACTCAGGACTGTAATGATTTTAGATTGGCTAGTCTTACAGGTCAACTTTTAAAAATGTTCTTAAAAATTATTCATAGTAGAATACAGTGTGAATGTGAAAATATTATCAGCCCTACACAATTTGTATTCAGAAAAGGAATGGGTACTGGAGAAGCTAGTTTTTGCACAAAAATATTAATTCAAAGGTACAGAGAACATCAGAAGAATCTCTACGTGTGCTTTATTGACTTCGAAAAGGCCTTTGATAAAGTCCAGCACAATAAAATGATAGAAATTCTCAAAGGAATGATACAAATGATTTAAGAATAATTAAAAACTTATCCTGGAATCAAAAAGCAGAGATCAACATTAGTAGTTCAAAAGTAGAAAACATCCCTATCAGTAGAGGTATAAGAAAGGGGTTTATTCTGTCCCCTTTGCTATTTAATGTCTATTCAGAATTCATTTTCTCAAGGGCAATAGAAGGAAGACATGAGGGGATAGATAATGGAAGTATTGTTAACGATATAAAATACGCAGATGACGCTGTCATAATTACAACAATAATAGTTGATCTTCAGAATCTCTTGAATGCAGTAGATAAGGAATGTAATAATATGAGAATAAATACAGGGTGTTTCAAAATTACACCACCAAACTTGGCAAAACGTTAGAGGGGATCAATGTGAACATCTTTTGTTAATAACGTTTTATTCTAAAATGACTGTGCAGTCAGCTACAGTACAAAGATTCTACTAATTCATCTTGCTTATTCGGAGTCCCATTAGCAAAAAGACAGTATTGCTTAATGTTTTAAATAACATTAAATTTACCCACCACAGAATAATTTATTAGTTTATAAGCAACAGACTAGTATTAGCCCAATAACAGCTTACAAAGAAAATATATATCATAATATAATATAAAAATGCAGGAAAGAATATAATGTATAATGTATAAAAATGTATAGTCAAAACTAGGTACCAAAGAGTAACTAAAAATCCATTGACATAAAATCCATTGACATTAAAATAAAAACAGAAAAAAAATCATAATAAAAGCCTAACATTTTCATTCACAGTTTCTTTATACGTATCATACGACATAACATTTATATCAATAAGGTTTGACATGATATTACAAAACTTGTACATTCGGAAAAAAGGAAGATTATTTATAACTGTCTTCCTTGAGAGTAAAATATATCATTACGTCTGGAATTAGGTTTGCGAACACGTAAATTTACAGAGTTAAGAAAACTAGATGAATAACTTATATTGCGGTAAAATTTAAATAGATAGCAAAGATCAATTACAGTACGTCTATTGATCAATGGGTCACAATTAAAAAAATCTCGTAGATAGGAGTTTGATACATAAAAATTATCATTAAAAAATGTAGAATGGAAACGACTAAACAGAGAGCGTAAAAAATCTGTTTGAACCTTTTCCAAGAGGAACTGACATATAATATGAGAAGGAGACCAAATGACAGAAGCATATTCTAAAATTAGTCTGACTAATGTATTAAAAAGAAAAATTGAAAAGCCAACATTATTAAAACTTAGGGAGTTTCTGACAATAAAGTATGAACCACGATAGGCTTTGGAGATAATAGAGTGAATGTGATCAACAAACGAAAGTTTGGAATTAAATATCTAAGTCGTTTGTAACAGTTTTTTGTTGAAATTTACAGCCATTTAAACTGTAATCAAAATTAAAGACTCTTTTCTTAAGAGAATAGGTGACATTTGTCATTTGTGAACAAATTATTTTGCATGCACCAGGCCCCAATTGAATATAGATCAAGTTGTAAATCTTGGCAATCGATAGGATTATGAATAATTTTACCTAATTTCATGTCATCAGCAAATAGGAATAACTGAGAAGATGTAATCACACCAGGAATGTCTTATTGATAAAGATAATAAATAATAAAGGTCCTAGAATTGATCCCCGAGGAACCCCTGAAGTAGAAATAAAACTAGTAGAGTAACTATGATTTATAACAACATAATTGGCTGTATTAGTTAAATAGGAAAAAATCCGTTTCATATAGGAAGGGTGTAAATCATATTTCATTAATTTTTGAAGTAATAAACGGTGATCTACCTTATCAAATGCTTTCTCTAGGTCGATATAAATCATGTCGACTTGCTTATTTTGGTTAATGCCATCTCCAATGAAATGTACAGAATCCACTAGGTTAGATACTGTTGAGCGACTCTTCATAAAACGGTATTGACACGAAGAAAGATAGGGAGAGACAATAGAATAAATTCTTCCATGCAGCAAATACTCAAAAACTTTAGCAGGGAAGCTAAGAATTGAAATAGGCCTATAATTTTTTACGTCACTTCTATTACCTTTGTTCTTAAAAACAGGCATAACCTTACTTTGTTTCCATATATCAGGGAAAATACCCGATTGGAATGAAAGATTAAAAATTAAGTAAAAAGGATAAGCAAAAAATTTACCACATGCTTTATAAATATATGAAGGAATATTATCCAGTCCATACGAATTTGTATTACTCACTTTGTTAATACCCTGTAGTATTTCAGATTCGGAAAACAATTTAATAGAATTGGTCATGAATTTTTGACAAACATGTATCTTGGGAAAATATCAACAAAATGCTTATTATCAATGGAAGAGCCATTATACACTGATTTGAAGTTTTTAGCAAAAGCCATTACGATATCGTTAACGGTTTCCAATTTTTCATCATTAAAAAATCTAGTGTTGGAAACTCTTAACTTATTAATTACTTTCCAGAAAAGCTTTGGATTATGTTTTATATAGTATTGGGCATTTTGCATGTAGCATTTAAAATCACGCTTAACAAATTTGTTTGCCTTAAATCTTAACAGACGAAATTCTTCTCTGTCATGAAAGGAATTAGTTTTCTTCATTCGTGATCTAGTTGTATATTTAGATTTAAGCAATTGTATTGTTTCACGACTAAACCATACCGGAAAATTCCTGATACGCTTATTTGTAGTAACAGGAACACAAAGAGAAATGATATAGTGTACAATATTGTAAAATTTAGAAACCATTTCATTTACACGGTTTATAATCATTCAAAAGGGACCAATCAACTGAGGAAAAGTAATTGTATAGGGAAATTGGCAGCTCTATAATTAAGCTGTGGAATTAGGTTAACGAATTTTTCAAATATACCAATCTCTTCACCAACAATAGATAAAGGCGGATGATAAGGATCTTCGGGTACTAAGCCATCATCTTTAAGACAAGAAAATCTGGCAAAGTTTACAAAAACTAAGTCAAGTAAACCATCATAACTATTTGCGATGGTATTAATCTGGCTACAATTTAGACTATGCATAAAATTGTTTAAATATGTATGTTTCGAAGATATAAAAGTTCTATTAATACTAGTAGAATAACCAGGAACATTAAAATCACCTACTATTAAAAAATTATCACAAACCGATAACGCAAAAGAAGATGCATTATCTAGAAATAATTTAAAGTCGGGAACAGAAACATAGGGTGGAATATACACTACTTCAACTAAAAATATAGTTGACCCTAGATTAATTTTTAAAAACACATAATCAATAAGAGACACACTAGAGTTAAAATAAATTCTAGAGTAATTAATGTTGTTTTTAACAGCAACTAACACACCACCTCCATCCACATGGTTCGTACGCTTTTAAAAAACCTTGAAAACTGCTTGAAAAAAAAAGTTTCATTTTCAAGTGCTTGAAAACCTTGAAAAAACTCAAAAATAAGAAATAGTCCTTGAATTTTGTGATTTCTACTTACAAAATCCAGGAAAGTTGAATATTTTCTATTGAAAAAAAAAATCCATCATGATTGTGATCATATAAACAGCTTCAGAATAAGCTCCTGTATAAATATTGTACATGATTGTGATCTTATATTAACAGTTTCAGAATAATCAGCTATGGGTTGCCTTGCTGAGCATCTTGGAAATATTTCCTCCTTCAGTCCTTTCATGTGAACAAGGAATTAGCAGAGGGAATAGTAATAGTGATGGAATTCTAAAGGATTAACTCCATTACCCATTGTTTGAATCCTATAGAAATTTCACCTGTCTGTTAACTCTTCCACACAAAACCAGACCAGCCAACAGTAGTTATAGGAGGTGTTGGGCCAGCTCACATCTGAAATAGCTGTGAAAACTGGCCTCCAAAATGAGGTGGCCTAGATAGATTGACAGGTGATCATAGATTTATAAACAATACAAATGATTGTATAAATACTAAACATCAATAATTTTATAACCTCAGATTTAATGATGAAAATAAAATTAAACTACATTTGGTTGATTTGGTTACAAGAATTATAAACCTTAAAATGTCTATAAATTTATATTAATATGCTATTCTTTTTTTAATAAATTATATGAAAACAGAATCCTTTAAAATGCCAGTAAATCTATATAAAATATACTTCTAAGATCCTTAAAATGTCTCTTCAAAGTCACTATAATACATTTTCAAGGTGGTGAACTATTGGAATTTTATTTTGTTTCATAACTAAAAATTATTTTCTATTAGAGTTCTTCTAAATAGGATTTGAACTAAAAAAAATTCTATATGTCAAGTAAAAAATGTATTATAGTGATTTTTAAAGATATATTGTAAAAATTTTACAATTTTTTTTTTTTTCATATTTCATTTAACATTTACTCAAAAAATGTGTTTTGTGCAGGTTTATTTAAGATTTTAAAGGAATATATTTGCTTGAAGATTTATATAAAAAAAAAATAGCATATTTATATAAAATTTATAGAAATTTTTATATTTATTATTCTTGTAGCCAAATCAACCAATTGTTAATGTTTTCATTATTTTTGTTAATTTTGAGGTTATAAAATTATTGATATTTAATATTTATATATTAACTAATTCTTCAGGATAAATTATATTGCAATGAAAACTAATGATTAATTGCTTATTTACAAAAATTACAAAACAAAAATATATAAATGGCTCTAATTATATAACATATTTTAAAGCTAAAAAATCAAAAAAAAACACAAAAATAACAATCTTTTAAAATAGATTTATTCCCTCACATTTTTACTGTTTATATCCAAATGTTTGAGTTTTCATTTTGATTTAATTTTCAACAGTCACTTTTATACACTTCCATTACATTTTCGAAAATAATTTTTTGGTAAATATTACAAAGAATGGGTATAATTAACCAAAAGATATCAGAGTGAAATTAACAAGCCATTTTGATTTGTTTTTATTACAAAAAACTTTTCATATTTGCTTGATATTAAAATTAGGAACAGTGCACAACAATCCACAGTGGCTTGAAAACAATTTAACTGGGAAATATTTTAACCCCACTCCCTCTTGAGGATCATTGGTGTGCCAACAGGAGTGAAGAAACTGGCTAACTAACTTAAAACAGCGAACTCATTGGGAACTATGAAAATGTTGGCCAAAGAGGAACATATATTTGTGAACTACCTTTTTTGGAGAAAGATATGCATAAGATTAGGTTAGGGCTAACCTACCCAATCTAACATCCTATCCTATCCTAATCTAACCTAACCTAATCTAACCTATATTTTTTTGGGGGGGGGGGGAAAGCTGTGGCCTGGTGGGCTTTCACTGAACACACATTCTGTGAAGTTCAGCAACATCAGTGTAATATTGTAATTATTTTTAACGTGTCTGTTTAAATAAATCATTGAAAATTGTTGAGAAATCCTTGATAAGTGCTTGAAAAGTCCTTGAAATTTTTTTCTTCTCAGTTGTACGAACCATGATCCATTTTATTGATAGTTGCTGATCTGTCATTTCTTTCAATGGAGTATCGGCCATCAAAGAGTTCACCATTATAGATGTGTCCATTCAACCAAGTTTCACTAAGTAAAATAAAATCATATGAGTTTGAGTATACTGCTGAGGAAAACTCAGTTTTGTTTTGAGACCTCTCACATTTTGATAGAAGGAAATATTATTCATGTAAAACATATCTATAAATTGGTTAAATCATTTTCATACGTGATGATTACTGGCCTAAAGTTACTCTCTTTCCTCATTAATATTTTCCCTTCCACAGTCCATAAATATTTATATCCTTTTACGTTTTTAATTTCTCTGGCTTTTTTTAAATAAATCTCTTTTATAGGGTGACAAATGCTCATTAATGTAAATAGGATATCTTTCACTGCAAATGTCAAAAAAGCGAAGTAGAGAGCGATTTTGAGACTGCTTTCTTCTTAATCATTATCAAATGTTTAATCTTCTATTTTCATAAATTTGATTACAATAGGCCTAGGTCTTGTACCATTGGCATCTCTATCTCCGATCCTATGAAGAACATCTATATCCTCAGAAGTACAGTCTACATCGAGTTTCTTAATGATTTTTAACACATATTCTAGTAGGTCTTCATTTGGTCTCTCAGGAATACCATGGATAAGTAAGTCGGAGTTATAGTAATACTGAATAGAGTCTTCCATCTGTAATTTCACAAATTGGTATCCTTTCCTCAAGTCATCATTTTCGGACATTAAGTCAGCAATGGTGATCTCACATTTCTTCAATTTCACTTGTGTTTGCTTTAGTTCCCCTTATATATCCTCTATCTTTTTAGATAGAAATTCTACCGAGGCAGCAAGCTCAGATATAATAGATTTCATATCTGCTAGATGTTCCTTAATGCAAGAAGATATGCAATCAAGAATATCTCGTTTAGGTAAAGGCTCACCTTCTTTAAACAACGATGCGAGAGGGACACCAGGACAACTAGAATTTCGATGGTGCTTTCCTAAGCAAGATGAGCATCTCCACTGTGTTTCCTCTCTTTGGACAGCTCTGAGATCTTTAACTGTAATGTCTAAACATCTAGCATGAAATTTGTTTTTGCAGTCATTACACTCTAAAATAACGTGATCCAGCTCATGAGATTTGCTTATTGTAATTTTCTCCGAACAGATTCCACAAAATTCAACACTAGGTGCCATTACCTCAGGAAAAATTAAAAACAGCAAAAAAGTAGAATAAAAAAAAGAGTAAATGGGATTATTAAGAGTAAAGGGGATTATAAAATATTAAGAGTAATGTGAATAATAATAAATAAATGAAGTTAAAAAAAAATAAGACAAAAAGAATGGGAAGATGGCGAAATTATTCTATTCTTTACGATAATAAAAAAAAAATAATATATAGGGTAAAAGAATATAGGGTAACAGGACGGAAAAAAAAGAAATAGGATTGAGGGGGAGAGAGTCAATTAGACGAAGGAGAAAAAGCCTAAAGACAGCAAAGGTCAAAAAGTATAAAAAAGTAACAGTTACAAAGTACGGGAAAGGATCAAAAGGAGGGGGATACCCAAGGGGAAAGGGGTAAAGGAACTGGCACCAGAGTGTGAAGAGGAACAGGTGGAGCTGTAGCGGATGTTAGAAGCAGATAGAAGAGTCAGTGGCATAGAGGGGCAGTGAGGGGTTGCAGAGGCAAATGGAAAAGGCAAGTTGAACTATAGTTTTAAAATTAAAGTTGTAAATTTAAAGCAAGGGGGAAAAAACGAAAAACTGACTATAAATTAAAATAGTTAAATGACTATATAGTTAAAATAGGGGGGAGTGGAAAGAGTCTAATGATAAAGTACATAAAGTACGTGTAGAAACTAGTATAGAGCTAAAAATCAGTACGCATGAATCATACCAAATAATAACAAAAATAAATAAATATATAAAAAGAAGATTAACGAGAGGGAGGTTACTGAGAGAGAGAGAGAAATATAACATTAAGTTAATAAACTTAGTTGTAGAAAAGGTAATGACGACCTGCACTCGGTCCACTCATTGGACGTGGAGTTACTACTTGGCTGGGCGGGATGAGATGGGTTGCAGAAAGGGAAGGCGGGAGCGTTTGGGGACACGTGTGACCCCGATGAAAAATACAAACGAAAAAAGTTCGTTATTGTTCATTCCTTGCTTAATGTTTTGAATAACATTAATTTACCCACCACAGAATAATGGTTCATTCCTTTACATACATACAGTTGTATGCAATTAGACACATGGTTAGTACAGAAAGCAATTGTAAAGTTTAGTTGTCAATTGGAACCATTGCAAGCACAGCATGCAGACGGACTCAAATGAAGAATTGGCTGACGTGCATTTCGTGTATGGAGCAGCCAATGGGAATGGGAGAGCTGCAATTAGGCTGTACCAGGAAAGATACCCCACCAGACGTGTGCCTCACTATCAGACATTCGCGAATCTGCATCGGCGACTTCGTGAGACAGGATCTTTCTCCAGGAACATGGGCAACGTAGGACGACTACGTAACAGGAACGTAGCGCTACAGGACGAGATTCTGCAAAAATTTGCTGATACCCCAATAACAAGTGTACGTGCAGTAACGCACAATCTGTGTGTGAACCACACTTACGTTTGGAGAGTTGTGCACGAGAATTTGCTGTATCCATTCCACCTTCAAAAGGTCCAATCATTGAAGATAACTGACTACCCTCTTCGTGAAACATTTGCATCGTGGTATTTAGCTCAAAATCATACGGACCCTACATTCACATCACGTGTATTATTCACAGATGAAGCCATGTTTACACGAGAGAGAATGTTTAATTCACACAATGCACACCTGTGGGCCCATGAGAATCCACACGCACGTTTTCTCCGTGCATATCAACAGCGCTACAGTATTAACGTTTGGTGTGAAATTGTGCATAAACAATTGATTGGCCCATACATGATGCCCACTTCCTTAACTGGGCATACGTACAACATGTTTCTTCAGCATGTGTTACCAGAACTCTTGGAAGACATACCACTGAGAGTTCGCCGAGACATATGGTACCAGCATGATGGGGCATCATCCCATTTCTTCCGGGAAGTACGTGATTACCTTGATGCAAGATTTCCAAACAAATGGATCGGTCGTGGAGATCCTATTAACTGGCCACCTAGGTCACCTCACCTCACATGTTTGGACTACTTCCTCTGGGGATATATGAAAACTGTGGTGTATGAAACTCCTGAGTCAGAGGAAGATCGTGTGGCTGCTGCAGCGATGGTAAACGAGATACCTGGAGTGTTTCAGCGCATCAACTGTTCCATCTTACGACGATGTGAGACTTGCATTGAAACATGTGGTCGACATTACGAGCACATTATATAGTAATACGACATTACTGACTTGTCTAATTAATGTTCTTTGTAATAATTTGAATAAACATGTTAAAGGTTAACTTAGTTTCCGTTCATGTTAATTAATTAAATCCACGTACTGCAGAAGACTGCAGAATCATTTTAGAATAAAACGTTATTAACAAAAAATGTTCAAATTGATCCCCTCTAACGTTTTGCCAAGTTTGGTGGTGTAATTTTGAAACCCTGTATAAATGCAAAAAAGACTGATGACCTGCTCGGAGGAGCCCCTGTTGCTCGTAATGGCTTTGAGCGCCGACATGGAGTCCGAAATGACCGTCATGGTCTTTCCCAGTGGCACTCCCGATAAATTCAGCCACGCCAGTGCTTTCCTGATGGCCTGAACTTCTGCCTGAAATACTGAGCAGTTAGTCGCTAGACTGAAGGACTGACGGTGGATAACAGTAAAGCCCTCCAGAACAACAAAGCCCCCCCCCCCCCCCCGTTTTGCCGCCGATGTGCGATCCGTCCGTGTAAATTTCTATATCATTGCTAGGGTCGCTACCGTTCCAACACCGTACGTCGATGCTTCTAGCCTCCCATGGTGGTGGTTAGTATGAGAATGTGGCCGGGGATTCATAGTCAGGAATGCCGCTGTCGGAGCGTTCCCGAAATCTATAGCGGTAGAGGGCCAAGAGATGAAGAGGTTAGCAGCCATTGATTATCTGCAAGGCCTCCGTGGAGACCGTGTGATAGGCTCTGGCCAAGGAAAAGAGAAATGGTCGCTGCGCTGTCTGGAGACGTCTCCTCGGGTGTGTGTCGACTGCCCTATGACTCCATATCTCCGCTCCGTATAATAACATGGGGTTATTGACTGTGTTCAACAGAGACCTTCGTGCCCTGTAAGACAGGCCCCAGTATTTGCCAGCAAAAATAAATAGTCTGATGCCAATTGTTGCCACCCGTTTGCACTGGTAGATGTGCCCCTGCCAGCTTCCCCAGGCATCCAGCATGAATCACAAGTATTTAATTGAATCCATGCATTGGACGATTGTATTTCCCACTGCGAACTTCTCGAGATTATATTCTAGCCCACATTTAGTCCCCCATGTATCGCAGCGTTTCCAGATGTTGCTAAGAAGGTAATGCAGCTGATACACTGGCGAGGCTGACAATATAACAAGCTGATCGTCCGCAAAGGCCTGACATCTGCCCTGTCCCAAGTCAACGCCGCGCAACTCGTGGAACCATCCCTCCATCAGTATGTTCCAAAGAATTGGGCCTAGAGAAGATCCTTGAGGACAGCCCCTGGCCATTGTGTGGGTCACCCCGTTGCTACTCACTGTTCGATTCCTTAGGAAGTCAATGGCGACTTCCTACAGGTAATGCGAACAGCGAGTCTCCCGAATTCGCCTGCATAAACTGGCGTGCGTGGGACTGTTGAAGGCGTTCCGAATATCCAGAGAGAGAGAGAGAGAGAGAGAGAGAGAGAGAGAGAGAGAGAATTAGGGCGTGATGTTTCGCTTTTTTGACCTCCCCCAGAACGTCCTGAACGCTCTTCATCGCTTGTATTGTATTGCGGCTAGGCCGGAAACCAAACTGGTGGTCACTAAGCTCGTTGTTGGTCTCCAGTTCATAAGCCAGTCGCCGCGCAATGATTCTGTCCAGGAGCGTACCCAGTGCTGGCATAAGGCAGATGGGCCGTGTGGCGCCGACCATTTTAGGGATCTAGCATACAAGGGCCGTTTTCCAACAAGTCGGAAAGTGGGACAGAACCAATGCCTGGTTTATGAGGCGCTGGAGAAATGTGCCACAGGCCTGAAATATATGTGACAGGGCTGCTAAGGGTCTGGACCAGGGGCCTTGTGTGGGCTGAAAGACTTAATTACCTCCATTACCTCGGAGTAGGACAATGGAGGGAAAGGCGTGATTTTTGGGCAAGCTGAGGTTGGTAGGGCGTCGTAATCAGCAGCTGAACTGTTAGGGCCAGGGAAGTGCTGTTTCAGGAGTTCCTGTGTTGTGTCGACCAGGCCTGTGGTGTGACCCTGGTCGCAATTGATTGTTTGTAGAGGTTGGGTTTGCTTCTTTTTAAAAGTTAATATTTTCATGGGCAGCGAGTAAGGATCTGTTTCGGAGGCATCTCTGCAGAAGACTCTCCAGTCCTCCAGCTTTGCCTGTCGAATCGCTGTCTTGTAGCTTCTGCGCAGGGCTCTATAGTGATCTAATCTGGTGGCTCTGAGTGGCTGGTTGTCAGTGGCTTGGAAAGATCTCCTTGCAGCGTTCACCTTCCGTCTCAGAGAGGTCAGGGCCTCCTTCCACCAGGAGCGCAGAAATTTGCGTCGTTGCCCTGCATGCTTCCACACAGTTTTTTTGAAAATCGGTAACAAGCTGCTCGAAGGAAGGTCCGTCAAGGCAGCTGTCTGAGTCTGGCATCCGACTGACGGACGGGATAAGATGCTCATAGAAGAGGGGCCAGATCGCTTTCTTGTAGTTCCATCCCTTGGCTTTAATGGGGATATTGGTAGGCAAGGAGCACTTGAAGGAGATAAGCTGGTGATCACTCAGCGTTTCCGTATCGGAGACTCTCCAGTTGAAGGTCGCTAGGCCTCGCTGAGCTGTGATTTCAATTCAGCAATGGCCGTTTGGGGATAGGAAAGTAGGGAGCGAGTCCGGATCGTTGACTATGTTGAGGCCGTGTTGCATAAGGAAGACCCTGAGTTCCTGCTCCCTCGTGACCTCGTTTGCGCCTTTCCAAGCAGTGTCGTTTATTTGCCAATATAACAAACCTCTCATGTGAGATGATTTGTTCAGTAAGATGAAGGGATGGTTGGAGCGGAGATATGGGTGGCATGTATGCGTTAACCCATTACGATGGAAGTGCCTGCCAGCTCGATTCTAGATGCCTGGCAGATCTGTGTGGAGAGCTGCACCATCGGCGTGAAAATAAGCCGAATGGAGATGTTGATGGTGGCCGCCTTCGATCCCTCCACCAAACCCGGACTGGGTTAAGCCACCGGAATAGATCTGTTCGCATACGGCTCTTGAAGCAGTAATAAATCTAGCTCCTCTTGCCTTGCCTCCTCGATAGCGCATTGTGTGGCCCTCCTTCCCCGTCCGGCATTCCACTGACCAATATGGACGAATTGATCCGTGGTGTGCCCGTCTGCTTGTGGCTGAAAATGTGTGTATGGATTGTGTCCTATCCATAATTGGTTTGATTTTGCGACAGCGAGAGTTTCCTCATAAAGACTAGACACAAATAATCTTCCAGTTAACAGATAATCTACAGCAGAATTAGAATGCAAATCATCCCATAACTCCATGACTGCAGGAGTAGAAATTTGGAGTCCTCTTATATAAATATGACCATCAAATTTCCAGGATTTCAACTTGTCCAAAAAATTTCATAACAAAGACGAATTCATTGAATCAAACCAGTCATTCATTAGGAGCAACAAATCAGTAGTCGCAGCAGCATTTGCTGGTAGAGCAATGAAAGAGATAAGAATGCACAAGAAATATTTTTTATTTTTTTTTCTTCATTTATTTATTTGGATATCGTGTTTTGAAGAGAGATATAACATTTTCTTTGCTCGGGCGATTACACATATCTGATAAAGGTGGTGGTTTTAAGTAGTTTCTTTTCCAATTTTTTGCTGTGCTGTAACTCTTTTCCTCCCATAATTTAAGTGCTTCTTGGAGTAACGAGTGGCAATATTCTGAAAGACTTTTGTAACCTGTTTAGTATTATTTTTAATTGGCATTTAAAATTTTTCTTATTTGAAAGTAGAATATTTACCATAGCTGCTTGCTTCTTTTAAAGGTCTAACAGAATGTTCTCGTTTTTTGCACTTTGGGAACGTTGTTACCCGCCACATTCCCCATTCATCTTTTGAGACTTGCTTTGATGAATTCTCATTGAAATGTAAGGCTGTAAGTACATTCTAAAATTTAAAAAAACATTATGTTAAACTAATTAAGCATACACTTAAATAAGATGATTCAAACAAAAGATATTTGATATAATAAGAACTACATCATCACTTGCAAATCATACTCTCATAAAAATAGTGTGTTGATTTAGGGCAAAAATGGTTGATTATGCTGTGAAAACTTTCTAGTTGGCTTGTTTGGTAGTTGGGTGATAGCGTTTCTATGTCTTTGAGTAGTGATTTATTGCTGACAATTTCTTCGATCTTCTTATAGGCTGGTAAATCTAAAATGAAACCAATGGATTGAGTATTCTAACACCGAAATGCATTGCAATGAAACATACAAATTATAGGTACTCACCTGCTTTTAACCATACTTTATTCTTATCGTCTGATAAATCACCATGCATGCATTTTGGGAAAACAGTGCCATGACCATCATGAATATTCCTTATGAGTACAACAATATTGTCTGTAGATTATATATTTCTTATTTTTCACAATAAATTTAGATGTAAAATACTCACCTTATGTGGTTTAATTTAAAAGTGATAAACATTTTGCCACTTTTAGCTTGGAATCATCTCCACTTGTTGCTGCGCACCAATATAGATGGTTTGTAATGCTTTCCACAAAGAATGAAATGATGGCACAATTTTTCTTCTTAGCTGCTGTGCAAAGTTTCTTTTTCAAGCCTGGAGATTTGAAAATGTTATTAATTAGCCTTATTATACTATCTAAAAAGTTCAGATTCTAAAATGTGTAAACTTACTTTTAACCACATGCCATGAATCAAATGTATAGTTAATATCAGTGTGGTGTTCTTTAAAAAATTTTCTTATCTGAATATGCCGGTCAGTTGTTAACGTTGAAACATTCAAGTTATTAAAGAACAAGCAATATAGGCATCGTCTCAAACCTTCTTTCTCCATATGCATGCTAGATTGCACTTCATTACTCTGGAATAGTAATTATTTAAAAGGGCAAATAAGTAATTGTCTGGGATTCAAAACAATTCATAATACTTTTGAGAGAATAATTATCTACATTCATACTCTAATTACCTGGTCCACTTCAATTGCAATGACACTATTGGTTTTCATATCTATAAGTGAATAGGTTCCATATTTGGCTCAGTATCCAGGAGAATCACATTTCCATCCCCCTAGGCAGTTCTGAAATAATCTTTGTTGTTCTCCTTTCCAGACCTAGAATTAAATATAATTTTTATAAGAAAATAAAACTTATTTTAAAAATATGTAAGAGGTAGCTTATAATATACAAATAGTCTTATATTATGTATTGATGGCAAAATATAGCAGTCTTGAAGCCTGTGAAATGATGTCTTCCCAAAAACCTGTACTCCTGCTTTTTTTATCCTCAACACTTTTTGAATTTGAAGCCCACTAAAGAAAATACTGGATGCCAATATCAAATTCCCTTTTGGTCATTTGTTCTTTACTGGTTGGCTTTTCCAAAAGTGCTGATGCATGTTGTCACATAGAGTTTCTACTAATAAAAGAGTACCATTAACTTTAATAACTTTTCTTATGGGGGCTCTGGAAATAAAACAGAATCTGAATAAAAGTAAAAGGCAAGATTCAAAAATTTAAAAAATCCTGTCTCCTGCTGTTGCAGATCTTGATTCTGCATCAAGTAAAGGTTCATCATCTGTCTCTTGTGCATCAGCTGGAAGAAAATCTGGATCAATTTCCTTCTTCACATCATCTATCTTCTTCATATTGTGTGTCTGCCTGTAGGCTGATTGAAACTAATGATTTAAAAAAAAAACGAGAGCATTATTAAAATTGAATTTATGTGCCTCAAAAATAATTTAAAATAAATATAAACTGCATTACCACTTCCAGTCGGATAGGTAATATATGTTTGAGTTCCTCTGTTTGAGCTATTTGTAGGCGAATATCCATAGGTATATTTGTGATGCATTTCAAACTTGTCTGTTTGAGCAGCTTTACAAGTTTCTGTACAATCTGCGGTCAAAAAAGTTAAATTTAATAAGAGTTATTTATTATAAACCTATTTATATAATGAAAAAATCATTATCATTGATTATACCTGCAATCTCAGCTTGTTCAAGCTGACAATCCCTCTCCACGTCTTCGATGACAGGCTCAATAAGAAATTCTTCGTGCGAAGGCTGATTAGAGGATTCATAAGCTTCTTTCACTAACTAAACAAATATCCATGACAATTACGGGGTCAGTTATTCTATTATACGTATATTAAACTTGTATTTTTCAAGTAATTATTTGTTATCTCCTAACAGTAATATTTACTTCAATTCGCCGGCGTTTCGCAGCCGCTTAACTAATACGAGGTTCTGGGATAATTCCATTCATATTAGGTCGAAACAGACTATGCACAGCATCAGGTTTAGATGTGGTAGTTTATTAATTACAAGCGATTGGAAAACTATTGGCCCAGCCATTGTGTCAGTCTTGAACTTCTCGAAAATGTTCCTCAGTATTTGCCATAACGCTAGGAAGCAACTGTGGAGCTCCTTATCCAAGTCATCTATTTCGAATATCTCAATGTAGGGAATCATAAAGTCTGGTAAAGGCAAAAGGTGCCGTGCGAAACAAGAGGCAAAAGTGCGAAAAGGAACTGAGTAGCGTCAAGACCCAGAAAACCTAGGGAGACCCCTTGAAAGTGAAAAACAAGGCCTAGAAGCCCTGAGAAACCCAATTGATGGAAGATACTAGGTGGCTGCCAGAAGGCACCACCGACAGTTACGAGCGTGCGTGGAGTGAGCCAACAAGGTCTATACCATCTTAGAGCCCATAGGAGAGCCAGAAGTAAAAACACTCAAGAAACCCAAAAAACCGGTCTAAACCTGAAAACAAAACAGTCGAATTAAGCAACAAAACCCACCGTAGGTGAGCATATACAAAGGAAAAAGGACCACCAAATTCGCGATTAGATATTGACATGGCAATGCCGGTTGTGGGTAGGGAGAACTTGAAACAGATCAGCCCAGGCGGGATCAGAATACAGCTTATGAAATGAAAAATAAACGCGGGGACAATAAGCAAAGCCGTGTCCCACCAGAAAAACACCCATAGAATTCAATAAAACTGTAATTTCCAGCTGTGGGCTCCACCATGGTTTTCCTTGGGGACATTGAGGCTTGGCAGGCATCGAGGCAGAGAGCTTGGAACTCCTCGGCAGCCGCCTCCAAAGAGTAAGAGTTGTGTTCCAGTGCAAGGATTTCCCATAGCCCATCCACAATGAATTCTTTGAAGCGTTTCCAATTGGCCCGTTTGTAGCAGAAACACGGGTTAGACACTGGCAGTGCATATCTGACCTTGAAAAGGATGACAGAATGGTCACTGCTGTACTCCTCCCCAGAGATAGTCCAGTCCTCAATAATGCAGTTCTTTGTTAAAGTCAGGTTAATGTAACTGCTGCCGTTGACAGTAAGGAGGGTGGGGGCCCTCCGATTCCCAATTATGTATGACCAAGTTATGTTTGGCCATTAGCTCGAGAATCGTTTCCCCTCTTGTGTCTATAATGTTTCCTTTCCATACTGGGGATTTGGCGTTTAAGTCCCCAAGGTTGCTGGCTTTGTTCTGTTGGGATAGCTGGTCGTCCAGTATAGAAAATACAGGTTGTCAGTTGGCACGGGGTGAGATGTAGATGTTCAGAGCAGTCCCCGAGGGAAATCATGGTTTAATTTTATCCAGAAACAAACAAGGTCGTTTTTGAAACCTCATCTCGAATGAGTGTACCCATGGATAAGCCCTTGCTCCCCAGTAGTGTGTATCCAATGTAATGTTGTAGGGATGGACAATGTTGTTCCTGTAGACAGATCACACTAGCTCACTTCCCACTGGCGTATTCCATTGTTAGCCTAGTGGCAAGAGACCCCCTGTCTACGTTTAGTTGTACCCAAGACAAATAGTCCATAATGGTGGATTAGACTCCATAGTCCGTACGAGCTCCATCCTCCTTAGGAGCACAAGGCAGCTATCGTCCCTTTAAGACTGATAGGTGTTAGGTAATCTTGCTTTCTGGCAGTTGATACATCACAGGGTCTCCACTGTGCAATCAAGAGACCTATGTTCATCCCCGCATTTGAAGCATTGTACTTTATCTTTGCAGCGTGCTGTGGTCTGACCAAAACTGCAGCAACAATAGCAACGTGTTGGGTCGAGTTCCTCCTTTACATGGATAGATATGAGGTCAAGGAGAACTCTGCCCTCACTCATGATGCGCTGGAAGGCTACCCAGAGATAGTCCAATTCTCAATAATGCAGTTCTTTGTTACCAGCGACCATTTTTTAAGGAATGATTGCTACTTTTGCATACTGATGAAAAATATCTTTTTATGACTTCACCAAAGCTCGTTTTTGTTTTCAAATTTTTTTATGTGTATTTGAATATATATTTTTTTTAATTATAAGTTTTGTTATTCCTTATATATAACGATTTTTTTTTTAAAAATAAAAGAAATGCATCATAACTTTATGAAAATAAAAAGCTATTTTTTCGTGAATTGTACTAAATAATTATTTCAATCTCTGGAAAAATGAAAATAGCCAAAAGTTGCTATGAAATGTCTAGTGTACAATAAAAAATTTTTTTATTTTATTTTTAATTACGTTTTTTGTTATGAATATTTATGTAAAGGTATGTAAGGTTTACATTCACATAAAAACGCCATATGACATCATTTGTTATCACTTACCTGACCTGAATCACTATTGAAATCCCCTGCACCTGCTGCAGGTGAGAACCTCATTATAGTAAACTCAATGAAAGCCCTGCCAGGAAGTAACAGCTATGCAGGAAAGTCATGTTTGATTACTTTTATACAATAATCATGTCACTTTTACAAATATAATTCCAAGTTTTATTTTTTAGAAAAATATTGTTTAATATAATCAAAACGCGAATTTATAATTTTTATTTAATTTTTGAAAATTGCAATTTTAATTCTCTTTCTCGTTTTGAGAAATGTAACATGGAAATGATTTTCGATAGTAATATTTATATAAATATTTTAATTTCTAGAAATATTTGAAGATACGGGTGATATTAAGTTTAGGTCAAGACTGAAAATATGAACTCTTTCTACCTTATAAATTTAAGTCCTGTTGTAATTTCAAATGCAGATTCATATTCACATGGGATTTTGGTGCTAATAAGTTTTTTCATGTTATTTTATTTGCTGCTTTTGAAATAACATCATATAGCATCTTACAGAGACATAAAAGTAAATGATTTATTTGTATAAAAATACTTATGAAACGAAATTATGAGTTTTGAGTTTTTTGAATAGTTTATTTACTGGTCGAGGATACATTTTCAGAATTATCTTCACGATTTTAGAAATAACAACACTGATTGTTTTATTCATAAATATGAACGGATATTTATAAGAGAAAAGGACGAGACCCAAAAACCCTGGAATACAGTAAATAAAAGTTATTAAATAAAAATACAAAATAATTAATAACTAAAATCAAAATAACACTGGACATATAAAATAAAATAAATATAAAAATTTTATTTTATATTTCTAGTGTTATTTTGATTTTATTATTTATTAATTATTTTGTTAATTATTAATTTTTCATTTTTATTTAATAATTATTATTTATTCATAAATATCTTGTACACAAAAGATTCACAGAAATAAATATCTCATACATAAAACATTTATAGAATTAAATTTCTCATACATAAAACATTACAATCATACATTACAGAAATTATACAGAAGTATATACATATTACAAAAGTTATACAAAAAAATGTTGAAATGTATACCATATATTGGGACAGAGGGAAAATTACATTTATGAATTCCATAATTTAAAAAAAAATAATTTAATAATGTAACAGCTAGGAACATATCCTTGGATCTTCTCAAAGAGTTTCTGAAAACTGTCATATGAAATAAGAGATGAATAATTCATCTCTTTTCAGAAACTCTTTGAGAAGAGCCAAGGATATGTGGAGTAGAAGTTATGTGTCCCAAACTGCCAAGTACCTGAAAAAGTGAAAAATTTAGCCATTTTATGGCTCCATGTTGTTCTACTATAAGTGGAAAATGGAAAGAAGCAAAAATAAGTATGAATAGCAAACACTGATGAAAGGAAAACAAGAGATGGAGATAATAAAAAAATACCAGGAAATTCGGGAATTACCTCATATAGCAAATGCAAAAAAAAATTAAAGTAATGCATTTTCCATAGTAAAGTTTAAATTAAATTATGATCAGGATAAATTATTATATTTCTATAAATTTTATTTTTAACATAAGCTAAAAATATAAATTTTACATAATTGAAAAATGAAGTTCCATGCTAAATATATATATAAAGTTATCTTTTTTTTAGAATTTAAGATAATAATTTCTTATTAGACTGTAACCAGATATTTTGAATATGATGAGGTTTTTATCCAAATTTTCCTGGAATTTACTTCATTATATCACTGCTAAACAAATTTAAATATAAAAAAGATTTACCAGATTTCATCACAGTGTATTTTCTAAAGTATTACATATACAGAAATAATTGACACATGGAAAGAAGTGTACAAGCTCTATGAATAGACCGATCTCAACTACTGCCCACAGAATATTCGTGGAATGTGTGCACTTCTTTCCATGTATCAATATCTTTATGTATAAAAATTTGGAAAATAAAATGTTCTGAAATCTGATGAGTCATTTATAATAGCCCTATATTTCTAAAATGATTTTCAGTTATTAACAACATGAACTTTAAAACAGTTTCTGTCTTTTTGCAGACAAATTGGAAAATCACACTTTCCACACACCCAGAAAGTTCGAAACCTATAGATGCCACACACTCTTATTTTCTGTGTGTTCTGGATAATGAGGATCATTTAACTCCTTGGATAATTGTGGTTTACGTTTTGCATCGAGGCTGAATCCCATAAGTTGACAACTTAATTCTTTTCTAAAGTCTTTTTGGCCATAGCTTTTTTTTCTCTGCAACCCTTCTATTTCAGGATATGCTTTTCTAAGGGCGCAGAATATTATATAAGAATTCACAACGGCTATATCGATGGTATGAAAGAACAAAGTCTTCCACCAGCGCAAACATTTGCGCAGCACGTTGTAGCTGTTAATCAGATGGTCTGAAAGATCTACACCACCCATGTACTTATTATATTCTTCCACGGCTAAAGGTCTAGGTAGCTCAATTCGAGTCTTTTTTCCATCTATTTTTTATATCTTTTGGCAATGACATAGTCGTTAGCTTTGTGCATTGTCGACACCAAGGTAACAACCTTGGTATCATTCCACTGCTGGTAGAGAATGTTGTTTTCTGATCTCAACCATCTTACTGCCCCTCTTTCAGTGCTTTTACCCCATATCTGACCATTACGTAAGGCAGAAGGAAATTGTCGCCTGGTCTCTCTGCAAGTGCCACAGCATAATATCCCTAAATTCCGTAAATCATTTAACAATACAGGGGATGTATAATAATTATCTAAGTATAACCTATAACCCTGCTGCTGTAATTTTTTTGTCAAGGACATAACAACGTCATAGCCAAATCCCTGGGAACTAAATTTTTCAGCAGCTCCTGTATACACAGAATTTCCATGTATATCCTGTTATGGAATCTGCCAACACCCACAGCTTATAACCAAAACGGACTGGCTTATCTTTCATAAACTGTCTCATGCCAGATGTTGTCGAATAAGATTTTACCATCCGTTCATCAACAGCAGTATGGTTATAAGGCTGGAAAAATTTCTCACAATTAGCACATATTTTCTCCAAATGAGGTCTTATTTTCTTAAGCCGATCATTAGGAACCTCATTTGCAGGATCAACTACGTGCAGAAATGCCATTAACCCCTTAGATCTATCACGTGCCATAATTTCTCGGATTATATCACGTTCCCAAAACCAATCGGTACTCCAATAAGTATCGAAATCAGGTTGTTTAATAATGCCCATATAAATGATTATGCCACTCATCTTAAATATCTCTTCAGCTGAGGTCATATCCCAAGCCCCATCACGGTTGGCATAACTTTGTTTATCAAAAATATGCATCCATGCATGTGAATTTGTGTGATTAACAATGTCACACATAATTGTGTAATCAAAAAACACTTAAATATGGCAAGGGGAGTGATAGATTGCAAGAAGTCCCTGGTAAAAGGATGCCCTGGATGAACCCCAGCACGGCGCGAAGGGTTAAAACCATGGTCCGTCATATTAGGACCATCACAATCTTGAACATCATATCCATAATGGACATTGCTGTCTTCTTGTTCCGGCTGGGCACTCTTCTTCTGTTGTCTTGGTGCTCTAAAAGAGAATAATATATTCCGATTTAGAATATAATAAAGAATATGTGGAAATTTTAAGAATACTTCTTGGGATTGCTGCATTCCCTGAAAACTTAAAAAAAGTATGTTTGCCATAAATGATAATCATATGTTTGCGAAGAAAAAAAATGCAAACCGCGAAGTCCTTATTGAACTTGGCCCAGGTGTTGGATCACCAAGGTTGTGGGATTCTGCTGGATCATCTGGAGTTAAATGAATTGGCCGTAGTCTCTTCCTTTGTTGTCTTGGCACTCTAGAGGAGAATAACATTATTCAGAATAATAACAAATATTTTTTTTGCCGTTTTTAAGAATATATTTTCAGATTGCTGCTTTGTTCATAAAAAAAATTTCCAAAAATTTTAAATATATTGACATTGCCATAAACGATAGCAATAGTGTCATAGTAGAAGCAAAGAAAATGCAAACCGCGATGTCTGTATGATCATCAAGGTCTTGGGGTTCCGGTTGATTATCAGGAATGAAATCTTCAATGATTTCAACACCTTCAACCCATTCCTCATCAGAATCACCCAAACTTTCATCAAAATCACTCATGTCTTCGTTCGATCTTAGCAGATCACTGTCTAGTCCCATTGCCTGCACCATCTCTTCAGCAGTTAAAAATCTCTTCATTTTTTAAAATCATGACAATTTAAAGTTATACACCAAGAGAAAAATCCCTGAATGAAATTGATAAACTTCAAAAGTTAAAAGTCATACGCCGTGTCTTTATGTTATTGAAGTATAAATACAATAGGAAGATTTAAAATTTACAATAGTATTGACATACCTAAAAACTGTGTTTTAGAAGCCCTAAAATATATACTCTAATTTAATTAGATGTATATGACCTTTTATAGACCTATACAAGAAAAAAAAAAGATTTTGAAATGAAAACAGCTATTTAGCTAACATATTATCACTTATTATAATATTTTTTAAGTCCTAGCTATATTTTTCACGCAGAAAGAGAAAGTAACCATGAATGAAAACAATAAATTTCTAAAATTTTAAGTTATATGCCGTGTTTCTCTATTTTTTCATTATCTTATGTAACTTTTTTTTTTTTTTTTTTTTTTTTTTACAAAAAGTGGCCACTAAGTGGGGAAAACACATGCTATTGAACACCAAAATTTACAACTTTTTTTGTGAAATTGTCTGTCTGTATTGAATTAAGAATTAAAATTATTTTCATAGCAAACACTTACAAAATGATACAGATATCATGCGTATGAAGAGATGATCAGGCAAAAGGGACTATTCGTTGTGACAATGTACCTGAAAAAAAGAAAAAAAAATCCTCATTCATGATGCGCTGGAAGGCTACCGCGTTAGCTTCTAGTGTTCAGTTTTCCTGCTGGGGGTTTCGGCATGTCCGGACCGCGACAACCCTAAGTAATTCCCGTGTTTGCCGGATATATCTCCCAGGAGACGTGCGTTCTGCTTGATGATGGGTTGACAGAAGCTCTCCTTAAGATACTCAGTCTCAACCCCTGTGAACATGATTAATGGTTTCCTGGATGGTGATTTTAGTATTTTGACCTCCTTTGTCTTCTCCAGCTTCTCCTGAATTTCAATTTGCTGTTCTCTGGTTATACCCTGTATAATAAATTTTTCTTTTTCCGTTTGCTGCAGGCATAACCGCGACTTTCCACCGGAAAACCCCCACATAGGTCAGCGATCGTCCTTCTGAGCTGCCGAAGCAGTCTTCAAGACGAATGCTGTGGAGGTAACTGCTTCCAATCATGGCTCGACTAACCCAGCTCTCAGAGCCAATCCTTATCCCGAAGTTACGGATCTGGCCTGCCGACTTCCCTTATCTACATTGTTCTATTGACTAGAGGCTGTTCACCTTGGAGACCTGCTGCGCTTATGGGCACAATCTGGTGCGAAAATCTAGTTCTCTCCCTCGGAATTTGAAGGGCCGGCGGACACTGCAAGAGCTACGGTGCTTTACGGGAACGACATCCCTCTCTCTGGGCGAGCTGATTCCAGGGAGTCCGTC
This sequence comes from Rhysida immarginata, assembly GCA_023313115.1. Lineage (NCBI taxonomy): Eukaryota > Metazoa > Arthropoda > Chilopoda > Scolopendromorpha > Scolopendridae > Rhysida > Rhysida immarginata. Next base: position 632,757 of record JAHWFO010063763.1, read on the forward strand.
CTTTACAAAGAAATAACAACTGTTTCCAGGACTCCCGCTGACATCTCCGAATTCACTTGCATTACTGCAATGGGGCCCAGAAAGCCCAATCTCTGCATCCTGGTTCGGGAATATTAACCCGATTCCCTTTCGAGCTATCAGGGTCATTTAGAATTTTTTTTTGCACTAACACCCCAGTTCGGAATGGGTTTCCCGATTCCTTAGGGTCGACTGAACCATTTTTAACTGTTGTTCACATGGAACTTTTCATGCAGTGGAATCGTGTTAATTATTGGGATAATATCTGCGTTTTCATTTGTATTCAGAGACCGATTTGAAGGGAAATCTCGAAACCTATACCCCATTTGAACGCTTTATCTTGCCAGAAGCTTCCAATTCCGTGCAAAACACTTCTTTTAAGACCCATGTCTCGCCACTCGCCTCAACGATGCTCCCTATATATATAGCACCGGACCATCTACACTTTTTCCAAGTCAATGGAGAAGTGGGCGACACACGACCCACCAAATGCCGCATGGCACGGATATCTCCAGCAAACGTCTCTTAAAGTAGCATGCTTATTTTTGGACTGTTGACGTCCAAAATTTTTCACAGGGAGATCTTCTAAGTAGTCCTACCATACGGGCCGAATCACTAGGCGCTGTAAGAGTCGAGTCGAGTCGAGTTTTCCTACTCCAGCGACCGCATTCAAGGGAAGATCTGCCCTCATCTCATCATTAACGCGTTATACTGGAGTGTGAAGAGATTTTGCCACTCCAAATTTCAAGTGACCATTTTTGGCCACTTGAGGAGCGAATTCTCCACTCCATCGTCTCACCCGCCTGATCTAGTAAAAACAAAATGGCTAACCTCGCTCGATTCGAAAGACGGTGTCGTCGTTTAGAACGAATGAATTTGCTTGTGCATCAAAGATTGAGGGATCGTATGAACCCAATGGAGACATTGGATAGCCGACAGTTTAAAGAAAAATTTAAATTGTCGAAAGAAACCGTTCTTGCTGTGTGTATGGAGATCGAAAACGATGTGAAGGGATCACTTCTCCCGCCACTGCACCAGTTGCTACTCGCCTTGAGATTCTTCGCGACGGGTAAATAAACAATTTGTTTTGTTTTTTTAAACAACTTTCGAAAAATTTCATTACTTCTATATACTTATTGCACATATTTTTTGTGTTTAAGGTAGCTTCCAAGTCATCTGTGGCGAATTGTTCGATTTGCCACAGTCGACGGTAAGCAACGTCATTAGGCGAGTTTCGGCCGCGTTAGCGAGCCGAAGGGCGGCACATATCCAGTTCCCCCGACACGAGGCGGCGATTGCAATCCGCACAAAGTTTTGCGAGATGGCAAATATTCCTTGTGAGTTAATTAAATTTGAGCTTAAAAGTTCTAGTAAATAATATAAGCATTGTTTTTATATAAAATTTAATCAACGGTGCCATGAAGCTCGCCAAAAACAATCACGACGTAACTGTTCATACGTCAATTCTCAACAAACTCTTATGTATATCTAAAAAACAACACCCGCTTTGCAGAGTAGATGTGTTAGTATAACTACTACTCTTGTTGTAAATATTCATATTTACGGTTTCCCTCCATTCATAAAGTTGATTACGGGTTAAAACCCATTGAGGAGGTACATTCCGGTATTCACCAAAATCATAGCAGCACCAGGGGTTTATATTTGCAGGTAAAATAACCTTCGAAATACGGTAACCGCACACGAGAGCTGCAGCTCCAAATTTTTGTTCACCAATCCATCTAGATCGGGAACGAAAATTATTGTCGTAATATTGTTTGTTTCTATGGAAAAAGAAAGCTTGAGGAAATACTTGGAGATGGGGTTCCATGCCAATGCTTTGTACAACTGAGCCTTTGTCAGTTAAAAGTAAAAGCTTCTCTAGCATATAAAATTCCATGTGTTTTAAATAATTAGCAATTGTTCGGAATAATGCTCGGTTTAGAGCATATTGAATAACGTCAGCTGAAACGTTTTCTTCCGTAATGCCGCAGCTAATAAATAGATTTAGCTGCTCTTCTGTCAATTTAAAGGAGCGATTCCACCCCAATTATCGATAATTAAAATTTATTAATCAATTCCCCCAAAGATACTAAAAAAAAAAATATTATAATATTACATTTCCCTACATTCCATATAATAAAAAAAAATACGAGAGCAACACGTGACTTGTCACAATTTTCTATATATTATTAAATTTAATTTACATTATAAAAATAGTATATATCAAATTATTAAATTTATTACACTTTATTTGTTGTTATTAAATAATAAACAGATGATAAATACACACAAATTTTCATTCTTTAGGCTGAAATGAAAATTGTTGTGTATTAAGTAATTTTATAAACTTGAGGGTTAGATTTTCTCAACACCTATGTATTGTTACTGTATAATTACATCTTATCAATTTCTTGATAAAAATTTTACACTTTTTTTTTGTTTATTCTTTATTCAGTTTTTCTTTCATTTTTTCCCAGTATTCAATCTCCAGAGCTGCTGCTCTAATTTTTTTTGCCATTAAAATTTTTTCCAAATCTCTTTTTTCCTTCATTGCTTCCATTATATATTGGTGTTCTTCTTCTTCAAAGCCTAATAGCCGCTTCTGTGAATAGGTAAGGCGTTGCCGCCTTACTTGAATAGGCTGTTCGTTGGTGCTATGATGGGGTAGCTGCACATCAGCCTCACTTAAGATTTGTCCTATTTGTCCACTTTCAAATTAAGCAACTTATATGTATGATATGACAAAAAAAAAATATACCATTAGTTTGGCTTGGCCGAGTCGGGGTTGTGACTTGCAGTCGTGTTGGTGTTGACGAGTAGCGACTCGCTGCCTCATCATTAATTATGTTTTAGCCTTTTAAAAAAAGTTATAGCAAGTTATTAGAGATGACTAACTTTCAAATAAAACCTATACCTGTAGTTTGGGTTGGCTGAGTTGATGAACAGTGAGCCACTGCCTCATCATTAATTAAGTTTTGTCCTGTTAGAAAAGATTATATAAAGTTATTAGAGATGACTGCAACTTTAGAAGTAAATGAAAATTCGCTATGATTGAACTTACCTGTAAGTTGGTTTGAATGAATCGGATACCTACCAGATGGCTCCAATCGAATGCCTTCTTCGACTATGGAGGAAAAAACAAAAGTATTGATGCCTCAATAGGGGGAAAATATGGTTTTTATTTTGATTCCTTAACCATATTATTCCAATGTTTCTTACCTGTCAGTTCACAGCAGGACGGGATCTCCACAGCTGTTGTTACCCCTTGCATGTTATCGAATAACACTATTGATGTTACATAAAAAAATTTGCATGATATTCAGTTTCATTCATTAAAATTTTCTTTTTTATTTTTTATATTTTTGTTTATCAAAAGTACCTGTGGAGTGGAATGTATAATTCTCATCAAAAGAATTAGAAATTGGGTCCATCTGTGTTTGGATCATCCCATGGACACTTTCACTGGAGACCCTATCTTTACTTTTCCCATCACCTGTTTTGAAACGTTCCTTCCTCTCAGTTGCTATCTAAAAAATAAGTGATTTTTATTTTAACATTTGATTTTCTCAATTTTTACTGTATAGATTTGGTTAATTTTTAAATTATTTAAAAAAAAAAACTATGTATGTCTAATTTATATTATGCACAAATAAAAATGTTTAATTTGAAAACGTGTATAATTTTTTCTTCATCATTAGTGATCTCTGTGTAAAATATTCAAATAGAAAGTGTCATCAATATGTAATAAAAATTTTTTATGGTGGTCTTAAGTGAATGAAATGAATAACACCAATTTTCAATTACATTTGTTCAGAAATTTGAATCAAGGTATCCAAGATTATCTTTCTACTTTAATTTAGAAAAAGATTAGAATCCCACTAAAAAAAATTTTAAAATGCAGTTTTGAAGTTAAATTAGCTAGACCACGTGTTCCATTACGATCCGCTAATTACAGCTTTTTGCATTTGCTTTAAATATTTTGAAAACTGCGTTAATTATTTTGGAAACTGCGTTAATTATTTTGAAAATTGCGTTAAAGCAAATGAAAAAAGCTGTAATTAATAAATTATAAACAAACAAAATATTGTACCGACAATAAATTCAATAAATTATTATTATTATAATTAAATAAATTAAAATATTAATCAAATACTTACTTCTTTCTTTGTTCTTGTTTTTATGTTCTCCCAACAC
>JAHWFO010063764.1:0-22375 GCA_023313115.1 Rhysida immarginata
CCCCCCCCCCCCCCCAAGCAAGGCAACTGGATATAAAACCAAAACCAAGTATTACGGATACGAAATCGTCTTCAATCAATTGCGTATTTGTATCGATCACATTTCTTATCGACCGGTCTTTGAGTTAATTTATTTATTTATTTTATTTATTTTAGTTTGTATAATACTATTATTATAAATAATTTTATTTTCTATTCTTTATCCTTTATAAGATAACTTTTGAATAACTTTCAATGGAGGCCACATCTGTTGTAATGATTACGTAATTTGTATCGATTTTTGTATCGATCGCATTTCTTATCGACCACTCATCGACTTAGTTTATATATATTTATTTATTTTAATTTGTATAATACTATTATTATAAATATCTTTGTATTTATATTTATTTATTTTAATTTGTATAATACTACTATTATGAATATTTTTATCTTTATCCTTTGTAAGATAATTTTTTGAATAATTTTCAATGGAGGCCACGTCTGTTGTAATTCCACCAATCATGGGTGGATTAGTCACTAGTAGTGACACGTCTCCAGTGATTGGTGGAAAGTGGCTATATAACAAAATGTTGTAACCCACGCTAGTTTTGTAGTGATCATAGTTCCTGATGATGAGATTTCCTCGAAACGCGTTGAACAATTAAAAACCGCTACCATATCGCTATTTCCAGACCTTTATTCTTTCAGTAATTTACACAGCGATATAGACCATCATGCAACGTTTAAAAAAAATTAGTTCATATTTTGACCGCCACGTTAAAATATGGCGCTGGTCATGTAAGAAACTATCTGAGAGTTTTTACTCAATCAGAGACGTTATGCAAATGAGATGTAAAATTAGAAAAGCTTTAAAATGACAGTGAAATTAAATGTAAAGTCATTCTTCACGATGGCTTTAGCTAAAAAGATAGAGCTTTATTGGTGAAGTTGTTTTACCAGAATTGCAATAATGCTTCTGCTGCACTAAGAGAATATCGACGTTTGAAAAACTTGCGAAATGGGCCTATGTCCATTAATGGTTTAAAAAAGATGATTAAGAAATTTGAAGAAACTGGTGAGTTGTGTGTGCAGCCAGGGACAGGACGGAAACGAATTGTAAATGAGACTGTGGAAGACGTTGTTGCTGCTATAGTGGAGAGTGCTTCAAGTTCCCAATATTCTTCAGCAAGTGCTCGAGCCGTATCACGTGATTTATCTATTCCGTGGTCTACGGTGCAAAAAGTTTTGCGTTCCATTTTACAGTGGTATCCATACAAGATCCAGGTGGTTCAAAAGTTGCTTCATGAAGATCCGGAAAAAAGCACTGATTTTGCTTGCCAGTTTTGGCTAGAATAGCCGTCGATAATGCATGGCCATGGAACATTTTGTGGTCAGATGAAGCCCATTTCTCACTAGACGTAGCAGTAAATGCTCAAAACTGTCGCATCTGAGGTACTGAAAAGCCGATGGTTGTGCATGAAAAGCTTTTGCACTCTGATTACGTGACTGTATGGTGCGGATTCACATCACATTTCATTCTTGGCCCCTTTTTCTTTGAAGTGAACGCTCCTCAAGGCACTAAAAGATGTTCAATTACTGGTGCTCGTTACTGCGAACTTCTGCAGCAGAAAGTCATTCCTGCTTTACAAGAAAGGCAATGTTTAGACACTATTGTCTTAATGCAAGATGGTGCAACACCCCACATTGCACGAAAAGTGAAGGAACTGCTTCATGCTCATTTTGGAGATGATCGGATGATTTCGAGAACTTTTCCAACTGCATGGCCTCCTCGTTCACCGGACATAAACCCTTGTGACTTCTGGTTGTGGGGATATTTGAAAGATAATGTCTATGGAGGAAGAATACGGACTGTCCCGGAATTGAAAGCAAGCATAACACGCCATATCACTCGATTCCTCAGAAACCCTTCGCTCTACTGTGGAACATGCAATAATGCGCTTTGAACATGTCATTGACACAAATGGAGTGCACATTGAACAAATGCTCTGATTTTATAAATTTCTCTGCTTCTAACTTGTTTTTGTTATTATTCATGCGCCATATTTTGACGTAGCGTTCAAAATGTGAACTAATTTTTTATTGCAAAATTCTCTTCCTCATGGTCTGTATAACATATATCTCAAGTTTCGTCAAAATCTGATTACCAGAACGGCCGCTAGAAGGGTCTAAATGGTGTCACTTTAATTATAACCACCCTGTATATTGCACTCCCCGTTAAATCTTTACACCTGAAGACTCGCGGCACATTAATCAGAGGAAAATAAATTGAAATTCTAAAAGTAATGTAAATAAAGTGAATAAATATTAGACTTCTTCAACAATAATACTTAAATTTTATTCTAAATCTTTAGAGGAAAAGTAATACTAAAAGCTTGAGAAACAGTAATACTTTTTTTTTTAATTTCCTTTTGAAAATCAATAATGCGAATTGCTCATACAGTAGAAACCTAAAGTTATACGTGACGGAGAAAACGACATACACTTTGAACAAAAACATTATGACTAGTTCGCCCCGAACTGAGACCTCGCGATTTTTCATTTTTACCCATTATTACAAACTTAAAGTACCTACATACTTCATTAAAATACACCAAAAGGCATCTAACTGGCATAAAAAGCCTCATTGCAGTGACTTTTTACGATGGTGTGTGCTGGATGGGGAAGGTAGCCAAAACTGGTCTCGTTGCGGTGACAATGGTGGCAGGTAAGTATTCAGTAGGTACTTTTAATGTGGACTTAATGGAGTTTTTTATTATTATTATGTTTTTTGTGTTTCTTTGGAATTTAATAAATTTTTGCTTTTTTCTTTCGGAATTTTATGCTTTAGTATTCTGTTGTTTAAGAATTTAATATTTTTGTATTTTTTGTTTTTTTATTACATTAAGGATCCTTTATATTTTATTTTATACTTTTGTATTTCTTTTATTTTATATTTTTTATTAATAAATGGGGTGGATATAAAAAACATTTTCCATGAAAATTATATCGCTGTTGCTAGGCGATTCAATCTCTTCTCCTATATTGTAACGCTTTCATTTTTTTATTTTATTAATCTAGTGAAATCAAAACCGCAATCGAAGACAATGTCCTCCAATCTCTTCGACCCGCGATAACGCTACGTATGTGCATCAAGCCGCTAGTTCCTTGTCATCTGTACCCACAATTATCGGCCTCGGTGACTTATCTGCCACCTGATGCCCGAGGACGCGGGTTCGATTCCGGCTGAGGACGACGAGGGTTTTTTCAGGGAGAAAATCCTGAGATCACGCACTTGCTTCGGAAGGGAAGTAAAGCCATTGGTCCCGTGTAGTCGTTTGCCGGCTGCACGTTAAAGAACCCTTGCGAGGCAAAATTTGCGGGCCCTATAACGCTGTCCTGAAATGACCATGGTAGTTGAAAAGGACGTTAATACCAAACAAACCAAACCAAACCAAACCATCAAGCGTCAGCCTTTGTGATTTGTGGACGGTGACTGCCCAAGCCAGAGACAGTGGAAATTGTACGCGAGAACACGCAATCTGACCCAACTTCCAGCATCGCGTTACTGGTGCAATCGGCACCAGCCCGTCGATGGTGGGGCCCGTGTATTTGTCGAATTCCACACAGATGACTATAGGCATATCAGGAGGTGGAGCTGATCTCGGTTCGAAGACGATGTCTCTGACATACCCAAGAGCACCATTTACAAAACCCTCTGCAGCCTATTATTAAATACAAAATCTTTTCTAAGCCTTGTGCAACTTCTGTTTCGGCTTTTGCTGCAGTAGGGTTACTATTTTTAGATTCTATTTTAGCAATAGGCTTGTTGAGAGATTCTAATTTAAGCAAATCGTGGGATCGAACAGTTTCATTGTGCGGCATAAGTTTTAAAGCTTGGTCAATTTCAGGTAGGTTTACAACCCCTGGCAAAAAAAAGTTTGCGATACTTATTGCCGATTCGCTGGCGCGCGATGTTAATTCATCTTTTAAATATAAGGATACACAGTTAAACGGTACAAAAATTAATATGTTTGTTTGGATGATTTACATTGCACAAAAAAATAAATGATATTCTAAACAAATTATAACACTGAAAAAAAATTAAAGCTACCCCCCCCCCCCCCCGGTTGGAAAAATGTTTGCGATAATGAAATACATGGGAAAAAGTTTGCAATAATTAGTTGCAAATGAACTTAGTATTGCGTTGCACCAACCTTGGCTTTTATTCATGCTTTGATACACTTAGGCACTGAGTCAATAAAGTCTCTTATGTAACAGTCTTCAAGTTCAGACCAACTGGACTTTATTGAAGCCGACAAAACTTGTTTGTTGGGTGTTTTTCCTTGACGAATGTCTTCAGATTCCTGAGAGGTGTGGCAGGTGTTACCCTACTAGATAGAGTGTACAGCAGCACAATAAGGGAATCTTTAGGTGTTGAGCCGCTACTTCTCCGCATTGAGAGATTTCAGTTGCGCTGGTATGGCCACGTGATACGGATGCCGCAAACTAGTCTTCCTAGGCAGTTGTTATTTTCCAAGCCGGTGGGTAAGAGACCAAGGGGTCGGCCTAGAACCAGGTGGCTAGACTACATGGAGAATCTGGGTTTGAGTCGCTTGGATATTACCAGGGAGGACATGCGCCTGATGGCGGAAGATCGCGATCGCTGGAGATCCTCCATAGGGCTGCTGCCCCCGCGACCCTAACGGATAAGCGGGTTTGAAACGTAAGTAAGTAAGTAATGTCTTCAACTTGTGCAAACAATTGTCGATTGGATTCATGTTGGGGCTGTTGGTTGGCCTTTCAAGTTGGGTATTTGAAAGGTAGCAAGATACGATGTCATCTTGGAAGAAGCACTGATCATCTCTAAAATGATCTTCAGCTGTTGGAAGAATGAGGGCATCAATAATATTTATGTATGCTTCTGAGTCGACTGTTGCTTTCATTATGCACAGTTTGTCTTTTCCTTTAAAAGAAATACAACCCCAAACCATGAGTCCTTGTGGAATCTTTTCTTTGCTGACTAGGCAGTCATCATTAAATTTTTCGTTTGAACGCCTTCAGACAAATTTCCAGCGTCGTCACCACTTGACAAACAAATCCGGCTTTCGTCAGAAAAAATAACTTTCCTCCAATCGTCAATTGTTCACTTCTTATAAGTTCTTGCCCATTGGAAACGTGCCTGTCGGTATAAATATAAAAGAATAATTATCTATACTTTTGGATGAGATGATAACTAAACCAAGAGAGAATAACAAACCTTTTTTCCACAAAAAAAACTTTAATCCGCATGTATGTACATTCGGTCGCTCTGCGACCTTCTTTCTCATGTTCCTGTCGGTGTTTCTAAGTTAGAAGCGGCTTTGTCTTCGCTTTCCTCGATTGAAACCTAGTTCCTATAGTCTATTTCGGACGGTTCTGTCACAAACGCGAACATGAGATGTCTTCTTCCACTCGTTATTTGTCTCTTTCAATGTGCTTTTTCTCATTTTCTTGCAGATTTCTTTTACAGTTCTCTTCTGGCGTTTGCTAGATTTCATCGATCTTTCTGATTTTGGGTTGGTCTGGACATAGCCTGTTGCTCGGAATTTTTTCAATATAGTCGAAACAGTAAATTGATCACATCCCAACACGTTTGCAACTTCAGGTTGAGTCTTTCCATCATCTACCATTTTCACAATGCGCATTCTAAGCTGTTGAGATAGTTCTTTAACGGGTCCCGTTTTATGCTCGCAAATTTTATTTTTATGAAATATTTTTGTGAACTATTGCCTTCATAAGCGTTAAGATTATCACATAAAAATCAATGGTATAATCCTTTCTACTTAACCTCTGTAGAAAATATTGGCACTATATTACTGCAAACGTTTTCCCATCTGATTTGCTTATCGCAAACATTTTTCCAATCAGGGGTGTTGGTTTTAATTTTTTATTCAGTGTAATTATCTTTTTAGAACATCATCTAATTTTTATGTAATGCAAATCATCCAAGTAAACATATAATAATTTTGTACCGTTTAATTGTGTACCCTTATTTTTAAAAAATCAACTACCATCGCGCGCCAGCGAATCGGCAATAACTATCGCAAACTTTTTGCCATGGGTTATAGTAATTGAGACTTTTCACGTGCCATTAGAAGTCTCCAATCACTGATGGTTGATTCTCCCACGCTCAAGCGATCAAGCAACTCTCTGAATACTCTTTGCTCATCACCTTGTTGACCATGAGCTGTAGTTAATATCACGCATTTTTAATAGATTTATAGCGCATCTGTCCCTGATCTGCGTGGAAACAGGAGTAGCCACTTCCGTATAACGCTCGCTCCATTACTGGTGGTAACTGTTTTAGATCACCGAGCAGATACAGACACAACCCACCAAACGGAAGATGGGCATGTTACGACTATAGAATCGATTTTTTAAATCTTTGGCTCCATCTTCTAAACAAGGTAGGCATATCATGTTCACTTTCGTTAGAATCGTCTTGATGAGTAGGTACTAAACAATTAACTGATGTCCAGAGTGTGAAGATGGAACCTATAGTCCTTCCGACTCTATCATAAGATCATTTCCATGATACCCAATTATTGTCACCGACATTACGCCCTTTCATTTAATACCCCCCTCGGGCATATTTGCTTACCTTATAGTTTTCATCCCTCTTGCACCTCACATCTCCGTAACCCCTCGACCAATCCTACTCATGTTCGACCTCAAAACTTCTATTGGACTCAACTACTCGAGTACCAAAAATCATGAAGATCGGAGTAACGGTACTCAATTTATCGTCGAACAAACATACAAAGTTACAAAGATACAAACGCTTCAGCATCTCGCCACTTATTCCTCTCTCGTTTTACTCGCTCGGTCAACTACGCCTTAACAAGGTTAGCTATGGGTATTTCGGATTAACCGTTTGAATTGTTTCATTGTACCCCTCAGAGATATTGTACCCATGCATGGTCGGATTTAATATGCATGTTACATTTTCTGGGAGAAGTATTTCTCCCCAAACGCTTATAATTATTATCTGCTTGAACACGTGGACTATATTGCCATTTACTAGAATAAAATTTTATAAGCCCTACCTCCCTCTCGAGTTACTCTATACATATTGAACGCTTAGTGTGAACCGAGTAACAGCGCCAATTTCTTCTTGGGTTGTAAAGTTATTAATTTTTCAAGATATAAAACATATAATTATTATATAATTGCTGGTAATACAATTTGTCCATTGATAAATTACAATATTTTCCCAGTCAGCTGACGAACTGTAGAAAAATAATTTAATCCAAAATATCCAGCATGGGTTTCTCATGAGAAAAAATGACGTTTAGAAGAACTCATGTAAAACTGTAACTCAACCAACTTTTGATACGTTTTTGGTATTAAAGTTCCTAAAATCCATAGGAAATTTGAGGAATTTTCTAAATTACAGTGAGGGAAAAACCCAAATTTTCTATATTAAATATCATTTCAATAATTTAATTGTAGATTTTTTTCATGTTCTACATGAAACTATGAAGTTAAAGGAATATATTTAACTTAAATCAACACAATTATCGTGGAATTGTGGTTTCTCTTCTTATTTTGTATGTTACTACCGTTTGTTTACAGTTTTTTGCATTATACCATTAATACTATTAAATTAACCTACCTTATATATAATTGCATCAACTTTATTAATGATTATCTAAGTCGGTGGAATTTTAAATTTAAATTTAACAGCATATGGCTTTAGTTCCTTGGATTTCGGGGATTCTGCTATTACTTATGCTCAAATTAATACTTAACCATGAAAATTAAATGGTTTTGTTTTTTTTTTTATTCTTAAATTTGAAAGCACTAACTCAACTAATCATCTCGAGCGTCAGCAGCAGATGCTGAAACAGAAAATTCGAATTGCGGTTGTGTTTTTTTTATTCCTTAATTTTAAGGTTCTACGTCTAGAATCGATTCTTTAGGGTAATTTTGCAGCCAAACGAAGAAAAAAAATTGAAAGGTATACTGGAGATAAGGTTTCAAGTCATTTTTTTATTTAAAAGTACGAGTTTAAATGTTTACCGAATGTTTACCGAATATTTAACACAATTCTTTTGTGTTGGGCGTTCCGCGATAACAGCAGTGAAGCATTTAATAAAAAAAAACAATCTATCTATATATATAAAGAAAGATGTTTGTAGGTGCGTCTGTGGGTCTGTGGGTCTGTTTTTTATACATATCTACAGTTTTATTCCGATCTGGATAAAATTTCGCATACATGACCTTCAAAGCATGAGGAAGGTCACTGTCTACCTCAGATTTCGGAAAAATAATAAATATCGATAAAAAATCGATATTCATGGTTATGGCAAAGCATATTAATGAGAAATATCTCATGACCAACAATGCAAGGCAAAGTTGGTACAACAATAGGTATCAACAATGGTATCAGCACGCAATTCACAAACACACTGCATGAACCAACAATATATATCTCATGACCAACAATGTAAGGCAAAGTTTGAGCAACAATAGGCCCATTGTGTTCGCATCAACAATGGTATCAACGCGCAATTCACCAATAACAATGAGCACAGAATGATGATGTAATGTTAAAGCAATCTTTCCAAGAATTATAACAATGAACATAAAATGATGATGTAATATGGATAAGTTTCAATTTGTAACAATGCATAGAATTCCTGTTATTCAGGCTTTACTTAGAAAAGAGAGTTCTTAGTACTTAACAATTTCTTGAAAATCTTTAAAAATGATGAGTAACTGGAGATAATGGAGAGTTAGCAGACTAGTGAGAAAGAGTGGAAAGACCACAGTTAGCTCCGTGATGTATTGAGCAAATGGGAAACAAGTAAATAGAAGAATCGGCGAGCGCTAGACTGCACAAAGTGATGAATGGCCAAGTTTTGCTTCAACACATCGAGAGAAGAGTGGAAATTGCAACAACACTAAGTATACATCTCAGGTAAGATTACGTGAGTAAGAAATTATTGGAGAGGTCCAGCCATTGTGAGCCTTTTTTTCGAATTTTCATTAAGAATGTTTACTGTATTAATTCTAAGCATTTTCATGTGTTTATTTTTAAGATATTGCAAAATTTAATTTAATATTTGCAGATTGTTCTGTTTACATCCAAGTGGAATTATCCCGGGCAACGCCGGGTACCTCTTCTAGTCTTCTATATATATAAAGAAGGATGTTTGTGGGTGGGTCTGTGCGTCTGTGGGTCTGTGGGTCTGTGGGTCTGTGGGTCTGTGTGTATGTTTTTTATACAAATCTACAGTTTTATTCTGATCTTGATGAAATTTCGCATACATGACCTTCAAAGCATGAGGAAGGTCACTGTGTACCTCAGATTTCGGAAAAATAATAAATATCGATAAAAAATCGATATTCATGGTTATGGCAAGGCATATTAATGAGAAATATCTCATGACCAACAATGCAAGGCAAAGTTTGTACAACAATAGGTATCAACAATGGTATCAGCACGCAATTCACAAACACACTGCATGAACCAACAATATATATCTCATGACTAACAATAAAAGGAAAAGTTTGTGCAAGTGTAATTATCCCGGGCAACGCCGGGTACCTTTTCTAGTCTATCTATCTATATATATAAAGAAGGATGTTTGTGGGTCTGTGCGTCTGTGGGTCTGTTTTTTATACAAATCTACAGTTTTATTCCGATCTTCATGAAATTTCGCATACATGACCTTCAAAGCATGAGGAAGGTCACTGTCTACTTCAGATTTCGAAAAAATAATAATTATTGATAAAAAATCGATATTCATGGTTATAGCAGGGCATATTAATGAGAAATATCGCATGACCAACAATGCAAGACAAAGTTTTTGCAACAATGATATCAACACGCAATTCACAAACACTCTGCACGGACCAACAATATATATCTCATGACCAACAATGCAAATAAAAGTTTGTGCAACAATAGGTATCAACAATGGTTTCAACACGCAATTCACCAATAACAATGAGCTCAAAATGATGATGCAATGATAAAGCAGTCCTTTCCAAGAATTATAACAATGTAATATGGATAAGTTTCAATTTGTAACAATGCATAGAATTCCTGTTATTCAGGCTTTTCTTAGAAAAGAGAGTTCTTAGTACTTAACAATTTCTTGAAAATCTTTAAAAATGATCAGTAACTGGAGATAATGGAGAGTTAGCAGACTATTGAGAAAGAGTGGAAAGACGACAGAGGAAGCACTCCTTTAGCTCCGTGATGTATTGAGCAAATGGGAAGCAAGTAAATAGAAGAATCGGCGACCGCTAGACTGCACAAAGTGATGAATGGCCAAGTTTTGCTTCAACACATCGAGAGAAGAGTGGAAATTGCAACAACACTAAGTATACATCTGAGGTAAGATTACGTGAGTAAGAAATTATTTAGACTAGCAGTGGCATCCTTGGAGAGGTCCAGCCATTGTGAGCCTTTAAAAAGATTTTTTTCGAATTTTCATTAAGAATTTTTACTGTATTAATTCTAAGCATTTTCATGTGTTTATTTTTAAGATATTGCAAAATTTAATTTAATTTTTTGAGATTGTTCTGTTTACATCCAAGTGTAATTATCCCGGGCAACGCCGGGTACCTTTGCTAGTCTTCTATATATATAAAGAAGGATGTTTGTGGGTGGGTCTGTTTGTCTGTACGTTTTTTATACAAATCTACAGTTTTATTCCGATCTTGATGAAATTTCGCATACATGACCTTCAAAGCATGAGGATAGTCACTGTCTACCTCAGATTTCGGAAAAATAATAATTATCGATAAAAAATCGATATTCATGGTTATGGCAGGGCATATTAATGAGAAATATCTCATGACCAACAATGCAAAGCAAAGTTTGTGCAACAATAGGTATCAACAATGGTATCAACACGCAATGCACCAACACAAGGCAGGGATCAACAATCAATATCTCATGACTAACAATGAAAGGAAAAGTTTGTGCAAGTGTAATTATCCCGGGCAATGCCGGGTACCTCTTCTAGTCTATATATATAAAGAAGGTTGTTTGTGGGTCTGTCCGTCTGTGGGTCTATGGGTCTGTGGGTCTGTGGGTCTGTGTGTACGTTTTTTATACAAATCTACAGTTTTATTCCGATCTTGATGAAATTTCGCATACATGACCTTCAAAGCATGAGGATAGTCACTGTCTACCTCAGATTTCGAAAAAATAATAATTATTGATAAAAAATCGATATTCATGGTTATGGCAGGGCATATTAATGAGAAATATCGCATGACCAACAATGCAAGACAAAGTTTTTGCAACAATGGTATCAACACGCAATTCACAAACACTCTGCACGGACCAACAATATATATCTCATGACCAACAATGCAAATAAAAGTTTGTGCAACAATAGGTATCAACAATGGTTTCAACACGCAATTCACCAATAACAATGAGCTCAAAATGATGATGCAATGATAAAGCAATCCTTTCCAAGAATTATAACAATGAACGTAAAATGATGATGCAATATGGATAAGTTTCAATTTGTAACAATGCATAGAATTCCTGTTATTCAGGTTTTTCTTAGAAAAGAGAGTTCTTAGTACTTAACAATTTCTTGAAAATCTTTAAAAATGATCAGTAGCTGGAGATAATGAAGAGTTAGCAGACTATTGAGAAAGAGTGGAAAGACGACAGAGAAAGGAAACCTTTAGCTCCGTGCTGTATTGAGCAAATGGGAAGCAAGTAAATAGAAGAATTGGCGACCGCTAGACTACCCAAAGTGATGAAAGGCCAAATTTTGCTTCAACACAACGAGAGAAGAGTGGAAATTGCAACAACATCAAGTGTACATCTGAAGTAAGTATACCTGAGTAAGAAATTATTGGAGCGGTCCATCCATTGTGAGCCTTTAAAAAGATTTTTTTCGAATTTTCATTAAGAATTTTTACTGTATTAATTCTAAGCATTTTCATGTGTTTATTTTTAAGATATTGTAAAATTGAATTTAATTTTTTGAGATTGTTCTGTTTACATCCAAGTGTAATTATCCCGGGAAACGCCGGGTACCTTTGCTAGTAATTTAATAAAATCCCAGCTAATCTTAGAAACACACAAAGTCTGCAAAAAAACGTATAATAATATGCTAGCTCTCTCTAATATTTAAAATAGCTTTCGAAATAATCTTGAAAAGTTTTAAGCTATTTCAAAGATATATAGCTGGAAAATTCAATTATATGTAATAATAAAATATATGGAACAAAAGACAGTAGCGAAAAAATTTATTTTCATTTTTGGATTATTCACATAACATACCAGTCAAACAGAGCAAATTTCTAAGTTTCATTATCTGTAGCTCCCAAAGTTTGCTTTCCACAATGCTTAACTAATATTCATAATAAGAGAATAAAATTTTAAAAAAACAATAAAAATAAATAATACACACAAAATTCATACAGCAGATAATATAAAATTCCTATTTATCCTACAGTGAAGATACCGTAATAAAAGAAATTGGGGGAAATTACCAAATAATACAAATATCATAAATAATTTTTCGGACCATTAATTTACATTGAATAACAATCATTTTACTTTCCACAATATATCAAAAATTATGGATTACAAATGGGCAGTCCGCTAATATTGGTGTAGCATGTTTTCGCATTTTTTGAGTTACTCGTACCATTAATTACGTATTATGAATAAAGTAAGGTCAATATGTTTTTGGCGGAGTACGGCAGATATCTGACCCCTTGACTCCGCCGCCATGCGGCTCTAACTCCCGCCTTCCGGGTGAAACATACCTCCTAATATTCAAGCTAATCTTAGAAACCATAGTGCATGCAAAGGCTTTTATTCTCACTCCTTTATACTATGTCACAATATAAATAACAGTAATATTAGCGAAGGTTTACATACAGGGTGTTTCTGAATGGTGTGTACCAATTTTGAGGATATGTTCCAGGCACCAAACTAAGCAGAAAATGTCATATGAACATCGGGTCGAAAACGCTTTTTTCTAGAGTTAGAACGTTTTGAAGGCGTCCTGCAGTGGACGAAATTAATATTAACGCGTAGAGGAGTTGTAAACTATTTGATTTGTTTCTACGGTATAACAAGATAATACACAGCCAACAATGGTGCTTCAAGAACATTTCGAATCTGATGTTGAACAGAACACAATTTTCTTCAGACGGTTCTTTGAATTGCCGTAACTCTTCTTCTACTACAGGACACTTTTAAACCGTTATAGTGCTGTAAAGAAGCGTTTTCAACCTCATGTTCGTATGATAATCTCTGCTTGTTTTGTCCCTGGAACATATCCTGAAAGTTTGTGCAGACCATTCAGAAACACCCTGTATAATTATTTTGAAAATTTCATATTCAGTCTAGCCCTGCCTAATACATATGAGGCCAATTACAAATTATTTAGATGAAAAAAGGAAAACTGTTGTATGGAGAAATACGTAATGCCTTTGAATGGCTTTAATATCGTGGATGTTTTTTTGGTAAGAGGTTTTATGGCTATTGCCCTGTGATCAAAAATTTCCGGATACCATCCAACATAAAGTTACGTATGAGGTAGTCACTTGAAACTGCAGGTATCTGAATCTTCCAGCAAAAATAATTACGCATCTTAATTTACATGTCTATCATGTGTAAGGCAATATAAGCAGAAGCATGCCTTACTGCTTCATTTTGTGTGCATACAGGCCGCTCAAGAGAACTCGGCTCGTTCCAACATGGAACAGGTCTGTACGCGAGATTTTTACCATTCTGCAAATACCCGGTCCAACTGTGATGACATCAAAGATTTCATGGTCAAGTGGAAATCTCAAGGAACAATGTTAGTGAAACCACTCTTACAAGGTAGGCTAAAGAAAATGATAGCCAGAGATCGTCGAATGTTAGCGCGTGTAATAAGATACAATCGGAAATTCTCAGCTGAAACAATTGCTACTGAATTGTGAAATGCCACTTCAAGTATTACCATTCGCTAGGAGCTCAGTAATAAATTTCCATGGACGTGGAGTTACTTAGAGTATCACATGAGTAGAATAAATGCGAAGTGACGATTTGGGTTGCTTTCTTGTTCCAGTAGCAGGATCTATGAAGTCAACAATTTACCTTGATAATTACCCACAACAATATTTAGTAGATTAACAGAATTTTTCAGTAAAACGAAAAAAAAATTCAAGAAATTACAAAATCAATAAAAAATCATTCATGTAAAATTAACCTTTTTGATAAAATATAAAAAAGTAATTGCAAATAATACAAAAATAACACCTGCTAATATAAATACTTTTACTATATTACTAAGTAATACCCACAATATATAACAAAAAGAATGTGGAAAATAAAAATACACTTTATGATATACCTTGTGATAACATAATTTCAGAATTGACTAATAAAATTATTAATAATTTAACAAAGTACTGTATCAGGAATAATCACAATGCAAACTGGAAGAAAATTAAAACATCAGCAGAAAAAAATTATTAAAAAGACAATTAAAAGAAGAAATGACTATATTCTTAGCAATATAAATTTGTCTAAAACATCAATAAAAATACAGTATGCAAAATTGCATGATATTAAAAAAATCGAAGAAATTTTTCAATTAATTTTACTTTTACTTTAATTTCAATTTAATCTCGTTACAATTATATCTCAATTAAAAGTTCAAACAATAAAAACTAACAATTAAAAAAACTTTAATCATTAAAAATGAAGATGAAGCACTAATTTGTGTGGAACACGTTTTTTCTAAACTAATTAAAGTCTGTGTAATTTAATTTATTCATATATTATATAAAATGCAAATTTATTATAAACTATTCAGAAGAGAAGAGACGAATAAAATATCACGTCAAATAATTAAAGCAGTGTGTCTCAAACTTTATCTCGCGGCACACTACAATGTTCTAAAAATTTTCGCGGCACTCGAGAAATAATCTTAATTTTTATTAATTTTATTTTAATAGTTTAGGATGGAAATTTAATATTTTTAAATTTATTGAAGCAATATTTAATTTTTTTCGAAAAATCCCGCGGAACATTAGCAACTCTCTCACGGCACACATTTTGAGAAACACTGAATTATAGTGCCCGGCACGAAAAAAAAAATCAGTTAAGGCATCGTTATCCAATGATAAAAGGGTTTTAGCTTCAAAATGTTACGAGCAGTAGCGGCTCGTGACTATAATAAGTGGAGGGGCACAAATACAAAATTTTCAGGTTCTTAGGCCTTTTCGTACAAAAGTTATAGCATGATTTGTATAACTTGCCGAGGCCTCAAAGGGACTATATCAATTTTAGTGTGTAATAGCTAAAATTTTAAGCAATACGTTATAAATATAAAACATTTCAGGTTTCTGGACTTCTGGTTTTAAATTTATAGCTTGATTTGAGATTGAGGCCGCAAGGCCCGTACCAAGAGACTTATATAATTTTTAATATAGATTAGCTAAAGTTTTAAGTACCACACTATGATTAAAACAAAATTTCAGGACCGTAGGCCTGTCCGTTCAAATTTTATAGCTTCAATTGTATTTGAGGCAGCCAGGGGCCCCGAGGTCTAGACCAGTCTCCTTGTATATTGTCGATAATTTTTAAGTAACGCACTGTAGAAATATAAAACTTCAAGTTCTTAGACCTTTTTATTATTCAAATGTCAGAGCTTATTTGTGATTTGGGCTTCAGGGCCCCTGTGGAGACCTAAGAGCCTTATACCAGGTTTTCGTGTATATTAGCTAAATTTTTTAGTAAACCACTAAAAGTATACAAATTTTCAGATTTCTAAGCCTTTTCGTTCAAACATTATATGTCTGTTTGTGTTTAGGGCCCCTGCCAGGGCCCCAGAGGACTATATAAGTTTTAGTGTGTAAGAGCTAAAATTTTAAATAACACACTAGATTTCTGGACTTCCGGTTCAAAAGTTATAGCTTGATTTGTGACTGGGGGCTCAGGGCCCCTGTTGAAATCCAAGAGCCTTATGCAAGTTTTTAGTGTATATTAGCTAAATTTCCAAGTAATTTTCTATAAGTAAACAAAATTTAAGATTTCTAGACCTTTTCGTTTAAAAGTTGTAGCTTAGCTTGTGTTTGGGGTCTGTAGGGCTCTACTGGGGCCTATATTACTTTTTTTTTGTATATTTGCAATATTTTTTAGTACTGCACTATGAAGATACAAACTTTCAGGTTCCTGGGCCTTTCCGTTCAAATGTTATAACTTGATTTGTATTTGAGGCCTCGGGATCATCTGGCGGGCCCCATAGGCCTACATCATATTTCTTGTATATTTGCTATATTTTTAGTACCACCCTAAAAATATACAAAATTTCAGGTTCCTAGGTCGTTCCGTTCAAATGTTATAGCTTCAATTGTATTTGGGGCCTCGGAACCTCCGGCGGGGCCCTAGAGGCTTATATCACTTTTCTTGTATATAGGTTTTATTTTCTTAGAACCGCACTACAAATTTACGAAATTTCAGGTTTTTTGCCCTCTCTGTTCAAAAGATAAAAAAGGAAACATGAAATTCATACAAGTGGCCCCCGGCCACCCAAGAGGATTCCCTATATTTTTCGCACTGTCCTCTGTATAGGGCCTACGTATGTACAAAATTTCAAGCCTCTAGGTCAATCCTTTCAAAAGTTATGGCATCAAAATATTACGAGCAGCAGCGGGAGGATTCGCTATACTTCAAATAGAGTTCTTTAAATTCTGACGTCAAACAGTCAAACTCTGACGTCACAAATTGCTCAAACGCAATCAAAACTCCATAGACATGAAAGGAAGTCAGATGGGGAAACCATAAAACACATGGTTTGGTCCACCCTAGAGGATTCGCTATATTTTTCGCTCCGTCCTCTGTATAGAGTCTAGGTGTGTAGAAAATTTCAAGCCTCTAGGTCAATCCTTTCAAAAGTTATGGCGTGTGACATACTTGTTACATACATCTGTACCGTCGTAAATAGGGTTTAGAAGATGCTAAAACCCTAAAAAGGAAACTGGCGTATGTGTAAATGAATAAAACTCGTTCAACCAATCAGAAACGGAAAGCAATCCGGGCATTATTTACTACTGATGCCAGGAATAAGCATACATTGTTTCCAGTCCGTTTCTAAAAGATTTGAAGTGATCCCAATTGACATCACTGGGACGGGAGAAAGGTTGAGTTCTAATGAAGTTAGTGATTCCGTTTTCTTTTAATTAGGCTCCCTGAGTGGATTTCCAGTTTCGTGCACACGTTGTGCCAAATTTTCCTGATTTCCACCGCAAGTCATCCAAATGGGTGCATTATGGCCCCGAGGAGAATATTAGATATAGGGTTTGTAGTAGTTGTTTTAATTTCATTTTATTTGGTGGTGAATGCGGTCGTAGCCGTAACCGAGGACCTTATATCCGTAGTGGAGGCCGTGCTGTCTATGGCAGAGACAGTGAACGAGAGAGAAGCAGTCGTACCAGAGCCCAGAGAGCAGTTATCCTTACGACCAACAGTAATGAAGAGGAAGAAAAGGAGGAAATTCTAGATAATAATTCCTAATCGAAAGATGCTCTTAGTCTGAACAGAATATTTGAAAACATGGACCCTAATTGCATCTTTGCTTTGGTAGCAAAAGAAAACGATAGTCGGAGTGAAGAATGGATACAATCTCAAAGGGGCAAATGTGGGCTCATAGTGATTGCGGCGAACCACAAGAATATTATTATGTCTGTGAGTTCTGCCGCTAAATAAAATAATGCAAATACGAAGTGCCCTTCTGCAAGAATTACTTCGATTTGTTATTATTTAGTTTTTTATAGCAGAAATAGGATTATGTTTATTTTAGTTCAAAGGAAAGTCGTCTAATGTTCATTGTTAGATAATAGTAGATGTTAATAATTACTAATTTTGATGCTTTGACTATTGAATGTTGATTTTATTCTTGTGATTAGGAACATTATTTTTCCATATAGTTAAAATGGCCTTCAAGGTGTCATTATACCTACATTTAGTTCATCTGATCTTTTAGACTAGATGACTTAGATGACCCAAAAAAAAAGCATGATTATTCAAAAATTTTGAGCACTGTATTTATTTCAAAATATGCCAACAAAATATCACACTCTTTGCATTATATTACCTGGTTTTAGGATAGCTTCTACCTTTTTATTACAAAAAGGGGGATGGGGTGGCGGGCACATTATTAAGTACCGAAAGGTGCTTTATGCTATCAGTCTGGGGAAACGTGTCTGACTGTCTGAATGTCTGAATGTCTGTCTGCCCGTACCTCTAACTCCTCCAAGGCTACGAAAGATTTTCAAAATCTGTTTTCGTCAGTCGATTAATATAGTTCATGGCACCAACCATCATAAAGATGATTGAAATCGGTTCAATGGCACGTCACAAATGGTAACTTCATGATCCCACCTAGCAATTTTCAACGGTAAGGAATATTAAGTAACACATCAAACAAATCGTAACGACGAGATTTAAGCGGTTATTAATTACTGTTTCGCCAATTGAGAAATATGCTTCCGCGAATGAACCATTTTGAAAGTGGTCGTAATCGGTACAATGGCACGTGCTCTAATGGTACCCTTATGACACCCTCAAAAATTTTCAATGATAAGATATAGCAAGTAGTATATCAAACAACACGAAATGATAAAAGAAGAACGAATAAAACGTTATTATGTACGTTTTCTCATCTGCATGCTAAATCGTGTTCATGTTCGGAGAACTAGTTGGCCACCCCTTATGATACCCTATAAAATTTTCGCTGCTAAGATAGCGTGTAATATATCAAACGACACGTAAAGACCTGTAATGAATGAATATATAAGAGTAAATATAAAGTTTGAAAATCGTTCAATTTGATTCTGTGGTACATATTCTAATGATACCACTATTGTAAAACTGGAAATTTTCAATGCTAAGATAGGGCATGTAACATATCAAACAAGAAGTAACAACATGCGATGAATGAATATTTAAGAATAGTTATAAAATTCATAGATTATCGAATTCGAATCAATGGAATCTGTTTCAAGGTTTTCAAAAGCAATTAAAAAATTTTGGAATTATGTTTCATATAGTCTATGTGCCGGCGCTTCGTTTAGCCTTTCGGTACTTGGTTATGTCATTCCTTAATGGTTTTTTACTTTTTCCTCTTTAAGCAGCCTATGAAAATATTGTTGGGTTTCTGGAAATAGATTTTTCGGTTACTGAAATGGTTTCGGTATCACTCTAAGCTAAGGCTTACATTTCAGCAATAGGGATTTTGCAAATGAGAAGCTAAAATTAATGAATTTCTT
This sequence comes from Rhysida immarginata, assembly GCA_023313115.1. Taxonomy (NCBI): domain Eukaryota; kingdom Metazoa; phylum Arthropoda; class Chilopoda; order Scolopendromorpha; family Scolopendridae; genus Rhysida; species Rhysida immarginata. The sequence goes on from JAHWFO010063764.1 coordinate 19,278, forward strand.
TATGGAACCATATTCATTACACATTATTGAAACACTGAAGGTTTCTCACATATCTCATTAACAAATCAGTGGTTTGTCAGCTAGATAGTATATGAGACATTTTTACTAATACACAGGATGATAAACGGACTTTATATATTTTAACAATGGGCTTAAGACTAAATTTTAACGGTGTTCTTACTCTTTGTTCTAAACATAACTATATATCAATAAAAACTTGTGAATGAACACATTGAGAATTCTATAAACATGTCTGCTTCGCCCATTTGCGCAATGCTTAAGTGTTTTGGAGATGAAGATGTTGAAACTCAAGGAGGATGTTACCTGCTATAATGCAATTTTATCCGAAAAGCTGCAGTAGAAGAAGAGACAAACAACTTTAGTTTCGTTTCTTTTCAAGGATTCCGGATTCAAGCTGAGCCTTCCAGAATTATCGAGCTTACTGTCAGTCTCGTCGCATTCTCTGATTTGTAATTTTATCTTGAGGTAAAATTTACAAGCATTTGAACGTGTTTTAAACGTCAAATTTAGTTCCTCCTAAAGGTTTATCTAACTTTAAATTTTTTTTATATTTTTCCTTTTTATTTTTATATATATTTCTCTCTTTTCCCATCTTTTAAAAATCCAATATAATAAAAACGTTATTCTGTCCGTCATCATTGAGTTTCCCTCACTACTGACCAAATCATAAGAGTTATCTTGATGAACAAAATGCTCGATAGGTCGATAATAGACAATTAAAATCCATTTAAGTTTAAAAAAATGACTTCAGGTTTGGTCAAGATAATCGATTTTTTGACAAATTCTTCACATTTTTTCAACTAAAAAGGAGGTTTTTAATATATCTCGACAAAATAAAGAGTGAAATGTAGCTTCTACTTAACTTTATTTATCTAGATATAAATGTTATGAATCAGATTTTTCATTGCAAATTATAGTCTTTATTGAAAATTTCAAGAGTAAAATATTAAAATTATTAATTTAGTAATTTTAATCCAATTGAAGAGAGCAGAGAAGCAGAACGACTCACTCCAACTTTAAATACTCAAGAAAAAGCTGCTTTCGAAAGGATCACTCAATCAGTTTACGATGAAAATGCCACAACTCGATTATTCTATCTTGATGGATCTGGTGGTTCTGGAAAAACCTATCTTTATAGAGTTTTAATGAATTTCATCCAAGAAATATGCCACAACTGGAATTGCTTCTACACTCATGAAAAAAAGGTAGAACAGTCCATAGCGGTTTCAAGTTGTTAGTTCCATTGCTTGAAAACTCCACATCAAAACTTTAGCCATCGTCTCTTCAAGGTAAAGATGTTTTAGAATCAAAACTTATAATTATCGATGAAGTAACAATGTTAACACAACACGGACTGAGATGCCTCGATAATTTCTTGGAAGATGGAGATCAAAACGATCCGACTAAACGAGACAAGCAATTTGGAAATAAGGTGATAGTCATTGGAGGAGATTTTCGACAATGCTTACCGGTAGTTCCAAGAGGAACAACAAAAGAAGTTATTGAAGCATGCATCAAATCATCAAATTTGTGGCAACATTTTACAAAAATTTCGTAAGTATATCAAGACGATTTCAATGACTAGCTTCTTAAAATTGGTTCTGGAAATTTTTCATGGATTCATCGTGATTTAATTGAAATTCCAAATGAAATGACAGTCTCAAATGAGACTGATATAATTTCTATAATTTTTGGAGATGATATACAATCACTCTCATCTGATGATTTATCAAATCGAGTAATCTTATGCTCAACAAATATTGATACTCTCACAATGAACAACGAAATTATAGATCAAATGGAAGGAAGAAAATTTATATTCAAAAGTAATACACACAGTGGTAGCAGATCCAAATGATCAAATATCTAATCAAGTTAAGATAGAAATTCTGAATTCATTGAGTTCGACCGCATATCCTTCACATAAAAACATGAATGATTGCCATGCTAATTAGAAATTTAAATCCAAAAAAAAAAAGGTTTTGCAATGTAAAACTCGCTTGAAAGTCACTTCATGTCATAGACATTTAATTCAAGCAAAAGTTGTAAATGAGGCAAATAGAAATGAAATTGTTATAATTCCAAGAATCGATTTGAATCAAGTGATTTCAATTTGCCCTTCGTACTTAAAAGATGCCAATTTCCAATTATTCCTTGTTTGCTCTGACTATAAATAAGAGCCAAGGACAATCGTTTTCTCATGTAGGTTTAATTTTAAATGAACCTGTGTTTTCTCATGGTCTACGTTATGTCGCTTTATCACGTTCAAAATTTAAAAGCAACATAAAAATTTGTATCCAAGATATTCCTCAAGAACAAGGGAAATTGATCAAAAATAGTGATAGAACTTTAACTAAAAATTTGATTTATCGTGATGTTTTGTAATACAGTATGTTTTTTAAAATAAATTGATTTTTTATATTTTTTTTTTCTGATTTGATTAAATAAGACAAACCGCACAGCAAGCGTATCACAGCCGAACGAAGCGAGGCCAACAACTAGTTTTTATATATTTTCCCTTTCGAGATATCTCATTTGCATTTTCTTATCCGAGATTTCGTTAAGCGCATCGGCTTCAGAGGAGCGTTAATAATGAAGAAGGAGTATCCCCACATCCGTAATAGTTAAACAATTTTCTTAGTTTGACATCCCAAACTCCTATATTTTTATCCCATTTCATATTTTTCATTGTACAGTAATAAAATGACGTCTGAAAAGAAATTGTATTCTGTTTTCATCATATTCTCGTCATTTTAATCCAAATTATCCAAAATGAAGATTTATAATCTGTATAATCGAAATCCTAAACATATGTAGCTACGGAAAAAGGTTTTAATTGACAAATAGAAACTCACCTCAAGGTTTATCTCACCTCAGAAACTCATAAAAAATTATCAAAATATGCTCCGCGTACACAAGCATACACTTTTCGGATCATTGACTGATACACCCGTTCAAATATTCTCTGACTGTTTATGAAGCGTGCATGTGTGTGCATTTATCATCTTTCAGTTAACTCACTACTACACAAGTGAAACGTTGAAGAAAGACTAGCCATAAACGTATACAAATGACAA
>JAHWFO010063765.1:0-10844 GCA_023313115.1 Rhysida immarginata
GAAAATTTGATTGACGATTGGCAAGGAGACTGCTCCATTTGTAATTTAAATAATCAATGGGAATAGGAATATTCTGGCCCAATAAATTGTGCAAACAGAAAAGAATACAAGACTGTATGTAGACTAATCTAATAGTAGATTGTCAGAAGCTAAGGAGACTCGAAAATGGGTATTATAAGGAAGGGTGATAGCTGAGGAAAAATAAGAGCGAGAAAGAGATGTTAATAAATTGTTATTAAGAGCTTTATATTAGTGTTGAGCGATACTCGATACTTTAGTATCGTCGATAGTTTGTCGATAATTAATAAATACAAAAATAAATTATAGTATTTTCTATTTATTTATTTTCTGCATTTATTTTTGATATTTTTCTTTATTATAAATCATAACAGCCATAGTATGGCATTTTTTCTGTGGTTATAGGTTTTTTTTAGTTTGATTTGTGTTTTATCTGCTGTAATTGGAATTTAAAACTGGGGAGAAGTTGATCTATAAACTGCAGGCATCTTTGTATGCATGGGCGTAGCCAAGGGAGAGAACCACCGGGACTGCCCTGCCCATCGGAAAAAAAAATCAAAATGTAAAGAAAGTGATTGATTGTCGAAAAATTCAAATTACTGATTGTATTTATTGCATTAAAGTTAAAATATAACTTTTTTACATGGCCTATAAACAACTATTAACTCATCCAATTGTTGGGTAACATTTACTATAACCGGGGGTTATTATAGTAAACAACTAATTATCGTTGTATCGTTGGTCCTAAACCGTAATGTGATTTTTTTGTCCAATTTATCATTTTCATAAGATTAGTTAAATTAAGGGAACGCTCACTAACGGTCCGCGTTTTCGGCAGTAAAATCCGTTTCATATCTTTCATTATCAGTATATAAATATACTGTACAGTGTCCAATAAAAATTATTTGTTTTCTTGAATTCCTTTTAAAAATAAATGTTTTTATTATAAAATGGATTTAAGGATAATAATTGTTACAAATTTCTTTATTAAGCGATTGTTGATACTTTATTGCAAATTTCATTGTTGTGGGGTGTTTCGAAATTCTTAGAGCATGTAATAAGGAACCCGGAAATTTGCTCTTAACTGCTTTTGTATCATTCATCATGTTCATAATGTAATTAATAATTATAAAAGTATTACACAATTTTAATACAGGAAATTAAATTTTTATTAAATAAAAGTTAAATATTACTAGAGCTACTAGAGTGTAAAAACTAAACAATAACATAAATACTATATGAATAATAACTATAAAAGAAATACAACAAACGTGCCGCGTAAGATCATCAGGGGCGGCTTGAAGCCCTGTGCTGGAACCGTCGGAAGACATTGCCAGAATTTTTAAACGGTATAAGCCATGCAATCAGATTGAATTGAAAGTCCTACACCCTCATATTTATGTTGTTGTTTAACTTTTACTTAATAAAAATTTAATTTCTCGTATGTGATCAATTTGTTGTATGAAATAAATTTTTATTTCTTAGTAATTATGTTATTATTTAATTTTTTACACACAAGTATTGTTATTTAACTTTCACTTAATAAAAATTTAATTTCCTGTATGTGATCAGTTTGTGTAATACTTTTATAATTATTAAGTATATTCTGAACATGTAGACTACTGAAGCAGTTAGGGGCTTTTATCCTACCCTCGACAACCTCTTAGTTTGCCCCCCCCCCCTTCCCCTCTGCCTTTCGTATTATTTCCTTTATTATCAGATTATCGTTTGTTGATTATTACATGCAAAAGTTGTATTTAAATAAACATTTTAACAGTAACGCCATTTGTTAAAAGTTTTTTTTCGACCATTTATTTATTATGTTGTTATGAATATATGCATATGCCAGTCTGCGAACAGGTGACGTGAAATTTTGTGTTAAACTGAGGAAATCGACCACAGGATATTAAATGTTTCAGCAAGCTTATTATTTATGTTATTATTTAATTTTTACTTAATAAAAAGATAATTTCCTGTATGTGCTTAATTTGGCCGATAATTAATTTTCTACAGTTATTAATTTCATTCTGAAAATGAAAGATACTGAAGCGGTATAAATAGTTTGGGGCATATGTCGTCAACAAGATTAGATTTATTGTGGCTACTATATCACATTGCTTACAAAAGCTGTATATAGATACGGAGTTTTAACAGTAACGGTATTTATTGTTTACCTTTCAAGTAAATAAATTATTAACAAAAATTATTTTCGTTAATGAATTTTATGAAAGTTTTTTCGACCATTTATTTATTTTTCGACGAATTGACCGCCCGACCAACTGACAGGTCGACGAATTGACATTCGACTAATTGACCTCCGACAAATTGACCGCCCGACCAACTGACACTCTCAACGAAATGACGCTCGACGAATTGACCTTCGACGAACTAACTGCGCGACCAACTGACACTCTCAACGAATTGACGCTCGACGAATTGACGCTCGACGAATTGACGCCGACGAACTGACGCTCGACGAATTGACCCTCGACGAACTGACCTCATACCTTTATTCAGTGTTGGCGTTTTCATGGTAATTTCGCTCTTGAGAGGGTAAAAGTTAGGGTGAACATATTTTCGGGGTAATCCTAGGGTAAGTGAAAAAAATTCAGGGTAAAGTAAGGGTAAATAAAAATTTTAGGTTAAATTGATATATAAGCAAAAAAATAATACATTTTTGAAGAGAAATAATAATTTAATTTAATTTAATTTAATTTAATCAGATCAGAATGTACAAGCAAATACAAACTGCCTCTACAGGTGTTAAAACCCAAGCGGGGGAAAGAATCAAAAGAAAAAGATTACATTTCGGAACAAATAAGTCAAAATCAGATATTTAAAATCTTAAAAATAGAATTGGTTGGGTCATTAAAAATGTCAACATCTTTATGAGAAAGGATTTTATTATACAAAGTAACAAGTTTATACGAAGGAGTAATCTCACCAATATTTGTCCTCGTACTAGGAGTTATTAAAGTAAGACACTTATGACGACTTTTTCTAGGAACTGACAGCCCGATAGATGACTGAACCTCGGGCATCCAAACAGCCCCAGAAACAATCCTCTTAAGGACATTAAGAAAAATATTACCAATGATATTGGAAAGAGTAAACACATTTATAAATTCCATATTGAGATCATGCTTGTTATATTTTTTTGAGAGAAAATTTAAAAATGCAAGAAATTTCTTTTGTAGGAGTAAAAAGTTTTGAGTGTGATGAGTAAACCAAATTAACACGCCATATGTAACTTTAGGAACTACAATAGAAATAAATAGCTTTACGATAGTTAATGGATTTTTGAAAAATGCGGTAAGCCTTTTCAAGAGACCAATTCTACGGGAGACATCTCTTATGATGTTATCAATATGCGGGGTAAAAGATGAGTTATAATTAAATAAAATGCCTAAATCTTTAACTTCATCTTTTTCCCAATGATATCATGACCAATCTTGTAATCAAAAATAAAATTTGTTACTTTCCTGGAGAAAGAAACTACGTGTGATTTGCTCGAGTTAAGACTTAATCCGTTCGATTTAGACCAGGAGAGAATTGAGTCCAACGTTTCTTGCATTTTAATACAGTCTTGCCAACTGTCAATGCACCAAAAAATTTTAAGATCGTCCGCATACATTAGAATTTGAACATCATTAGTTGGTAAAGAAGCTATTACGTCTGCAGAGTAGATATTGAATAGCAGCGGTCCCAGGGGAGAACCCTGAAGAAACCCCTATTGATTTTACAAAATTTCCAGAAATTATTTACAGGATAAAGCATAAAATATCTATCAGTTAAAAAGGAGCGCATCCAGGATAGCATATTTAATTGGAATCCCATAATCTCTAGTTTCTGGAGAAGAAGGTCAATATGAACCTTATCGAAGGCTTTAGAATAGTCCAAGTAAATTACATCCACTTGATGACGAGTATCAATAGCATTCGAGAAGAAGTTAGCACAGCAAGATTAGTTTTGGTCGATCTGGCCTTGCGATCTAAAGTATCCGGTGATATTTCCCGGTGGTGAAAATGGATATTTTAATCTGAGGTAAGTCAACCCAACAAGAGGATAAGTAAAGTCCCGGGCGACGCCGGGTTTTCAGCTAGTTAATATAGTAAAAATTTTGTTAATTTATGAAAATCATATCTTGTTAATTGCCATCACTGTACCAAATTTCATTAATCTAGATCTGTTTTTACTCACAAAACACTGGAAAAACTGCGAGAAATCACATATTTTTATGGAGGACCATAGGGGGGCAAACGGGTAAAATATGAAAAAAGCAGAAATTCTTTTTTGCAAATATATGTGAACTATTCTTGGTCCAAATATTCAAGTCGTACGTGAATTTGCACACAGATTGGGGTTGACCGGACGCGAACGTCAAAATTAGACGTATTTTGGGATTTTTTTCGGATTTCTGCTCTCCTAATAATCGAGTTTGAAAAATCAGCGAATGCTCCCTTTTTATATGCGCCTTTTACATCCTCGTGCTCAATTTTGAAGCTCTCTGCATTCCGCATTAGAGTTAGACAGCAAAAACACAAAACGGGGGGGGGGGGGAACCCTTGAGCCCTTCTGGCACCCCTCACAAAGCGAAAATCGATAAAAAACAGAAATTGTTTTTTTGGAAATATCCCCGAGAACCTTCCCTCCAAATTTCTTTCCTTAATCTTTATTCCACGCGAAGTTGCATCAAAATATCAGAAGTTTTGTGAAATACCCCCGAAAATCAATTTTTTTTTTTCAGTATTCGCACCCTTAAAATACGAATATCGAAACTACTTTTTTGGCACGGTAGCTAGAAAGCTTTCTGTAAAATTTCGAAGATATGCGTTTAATGGGGGCGGAGCTAAGTGACCGAACGTGCAAGTCCTTTCTGCCCCCCTGGATGGGCAGTTGTCCGAATTTCGAAAAACCACATCTTAGCACGCCTCTATGCTATCCGTCCTATGAGCCCAACGAGTTTCGAGGCGGTGGCTTCAGTAGATTTTGCTGTGCTACGACAGTCATTTGGTCAGTCAGTGGATGTCCTCTTTTATACATATATAGATACAAATAAAAGCTTTATAGGCCAACCAGCACTAGCCATGCTTACATTTCTTCGTAATAAGCTGAAAAATATCGTAAATTGTATCTCTGCTAATTCAATCGTTCGAAAAACATGGCCGATTGCCTGAATTGTCACCATTCTCCTTTTTAATACCTTGCTCACACTATAATTCTTGATCTGACCGTTTTACACACGTTCAAGATGAATCATGTTCAAGCTTTATCGACAAATCCGTGCGTTCACACTGCAAAATCTTAATCACGATCAGAGTTACAACTTTTTCCGCTAGATGGCAATAGTGGAGTTTTCAGCGCTACGGACTTTACCACCGACCTAATCTGCTCTGATTATAAAAACAAGTGAAACAAAAACAATGCTTTTGAAGGGCTTTTTCCCCCGGCTTTACAAGAGTTTTTATCATATTGCGCCATCTCTTGAGCAAACAAACATAAACCAAGTATTTCATATTAATCCCACCCCCCTGTAGATTTTTTTAGATTCATACATTGTAACCGACTCCACGTATATGTACAAAATTTTAGCAAGATTGGACTAGTGGAAGGGGTTGAAATAATGATCACCAGATTTCATCCACAAACATAAACCGAACAGTAAAAGTTATACAAGCGTTGTAATAATAACTTGGTTTATTTCTTGTTTCGGTTCATAGAGTTTCTTCTACGTTAACTATTCATGCACGACAGTGAAATTAGTTCATATAACTCTTAATTATATAGCGAAGCGGCATATTTCCGCCATTATGAAAAGTTTTGGTGAGCGCATTGGATTCTGGGAGTTGTTCAGTTTTGATCGTGTGGAAAGACGTAGCCACCTATATAACAACTTATTTCTTATCGGTGGCTACGATAATATCCTGTTCCCACTACATATCTTGATCATGATCAATTCGCTGATCATGATAAAAAATGTAGTGTGAACGGAACGTGATTAAGTGAAACGTGATCATCATGTTCGGAATATGTGTAATTTCATACACGTTCCTATAACCTGATCAAATCCTTACAAAGCCGATCAACTCCCAGAATCCAGTCTGCTCGCTAAGGTTTTCCTAATGGCGGAAAAACGCCGCTTCGGTATACAGGGTGATTTACATCGAATATAAAATACTTAAAGGGGGTATTATAAACACAAAACGTCCTATGAACATGGGTTCAAATATGAACGATAACTGAGATATGAACAGAAATAAAAATGCCGCCACCAAGATCAACAAGTTATAATAACTCAGGTTCTGTAAAGCCTAGATTAATGAAATTTGGAGGAATAACAGAGTACATAAGACTGTGTATACCTTTAAAATTTGATCTAATTCTAACAAGAAGTTTCCAAGTTACTCATTCAACATCATAATACGTACGTGTTCACTTGTGAGTACTAAATAGCACTTGTCACAATTTTGACTGTGTAACACGGAAACTTCTCGTTGGAATTCAATCAAATTTTAACGGTATACACAGTCTTATGTACCTTGTTATACCCCCAAATTGCATTAATCTAGGCTTTACAGAAACTGAGTTATTAACTTGTTGATCTTCGTGGCGGCATTTTTATTTCTGTTCATATCTCAGTTATCGTTCATATTTGAACCCATGTTCATAGGACGTTTTGTGTTTATCGATAATAATACCCCTCTATAATACCCCCTTTAAGTATTTTGCATTCGATATAAATCACCCTGTATATTTAAAAGTTATATGAACAAATTGCACAATCGTGCCATGAATAGTTAACGTAGAAGGAACTCGATTTGTTCCAGAACATCGGTTATGAACCGAAACAAGACAGAATCCAAGTTATTTTTATAATCAGAAAATATTAGGTCTGCGGTAAAATGCATATCGCTAAAAACTCCAGTGATGCCATCTAGCGGCAAAAATTATAACTCTGATCGTGATTAAGATTTTGCAATGTGAACGCAGGGATTTGTCGATAATGCTTGAACATGATTCACCTTGAACGTGTGTAAAGTGATCATGACCAAGAATTATAGTGTGAACAAGGTATAAGGATTTGATCAATTTATAGGAACATCTGTAATATTACACACGTTTCGAACATGATTATCAGGTTTCACTTAATCATGTTCCGTTCAAAATACATTGCTGATCATGATTAGATTTGTTGTGTGAACAGGTTATTACAGGCACTCTATAACACACGAATAACAATGAATCAGTTACAAACTTCGCTTCCACTTCAAATATATTCCCTGTCAATAATGTCAAGCACGTCTATTTCACTTCAACTTACTTGAAAATATTTTCACAAGATGAAATCATAACCAGACATATTTTTTAATAAATTATACAGAATTTTATAATGAATTTAACCTTAATACAAACAGCTTCACTTACATATTTATTATTCATTCCAAAATACAAGGGTTTATTCCAGTAATATTTTAAGAAAAACTGGAGAAAAATACATGAAAATGGAAAAACTTCCTTAATAAGCACAATCATAGGGTCTTTCACCTGCATGAATTCTTTCATGTATGTGGTTATCGCTACTGGCTATAAACGTTTTGCCACAATAGGCGCATGCATAGGGTGTTTCACCTTATGAATTCTTTCATGATTCTGCTTCTCGCTATTACTCTTAAACGTTTTGTCACAGTAGGCGCAAGCATAGGGTTTTTCACCTGTATGAATTCTTTCATGTAATTTTTGTACTCCACGAGTGCTAAATGTTTTATCACAGTATGTGCAAGCATAGGGTCTTTCACCTGTATGAATTCTTTCATGTACTATTTTTTCCCCAAGAGTGCTAAATGTTTTGTCACAGTAATCGCAACCATATGGTCTTTCACCTGTATGAATTCTTTCATGTTTCACCTTACTGGTACTAATTCTAAACTTTTTGTCACAGTAGGCACAAGCAAAAGGTCTTTCACCAGTATGAATTCTTTCATGCTTCCGCTTCTCTTTACAAGTCACATAAGTTTTGTCACAGTAGGCGCAAGCATAGGGTCTTTCGCCTGTATGAATTTTTTCATGAATCCGCTTCACTTTTCTAGTCTTAAACATTTTGTCACAGTAGGCGCAAGCATAAGGTCTTTCACCTGTATGAACTCTTTCATGATCCCGCTTCTCTTTATCAGTCTTAAGAGTTTTCTCACAGTAGGCACAAGCATATGGTCTTTCACCTGTATGAATTCTTTCGTGTACTTTCTTATAAGATTGAGTGCTAAAAGTTTTATCACAATAATTACAAGCATAGGGTCTTTCACCAGTATGAATTCTTTCATGTATATCCTTCCCTGCTTTAGTCCTAAACATTTTATCACAGTAGGAGCATGTATGGGATTTCTTGCCTCCGTGAGTTGTTTCATGGTTTTTCTTATCCCAATTAGTCCTAAAAGTTTTGTCACAGTAGGCACAAGCATAGGGTCTTTCACCTGTATGAATTCTTTCATGTACTTTCTTTTTCGAATTACAGCTAAAAGCTTTGTCACAGTAGGCACAAGCATAGGGTCTTTCACCTGTATGAATTCGTTCATGTATTATCTTTTTCGAATTACAGCTAAAACTTTTGTCACAAACGGTGCAAACAAACGGCTTTGAAGCTGTGTGAGTATTCATATGACTACTTTTATCAATATCAATTGAAAAAGTTTTCGAGTGAGTAGAGTCTATGTTGTTCTTCTCATACGATAAAATTAAATCAATTGAGGAATCAGAGCTGTTAATTTTATATATAGAGACGTTTTCTTCAAGCATTGATGAAAATAAGGCACCTCCTGTAATAATGTCTTTAATTAGAACTAACAAATCATGAAGAATGTCGTCTGTTTTATTCGTTTGTTCTGTATTTTTTCTCTCTACCAATGTGGAAATGTGTTCTTTTTTTAACGAATTAGTCTCTACTAATGTTTTAAGATTCAGGTTATTTTCGTTGTACACAAGAAAGTTTCTTTGAAATCCTTTTGCGCTCATTATGTTGAAATCTTTTTCAGTGATACTTTTTAGGTTATTATTATTATAAAATACCGTTACACATGGTAGATATCTTGAGGCGTTAATATTGCATTCTATAATATTGTTGATGTTCTTTAAAGAAACCGAAGCCTCTCCGTTTGTAATACTTTTGATTATAACTAATAAATCATCTAGAAGGTCCGTGCCTTTTCTCTTACTAGAAGAAGTGACATAGAATTCTGTTTCATCAATAGCTTCCATTTTGTGCAAGATTTGCAAATATAGTATTTTCACATATGAAATCCAGATGGCCTTGCCTATAAAAAAAAATTCATTATTCAGACAATAACGTCATCCTATCATTTGTTAAAAGATTGGATATTGTAATCAAACTATTAAAATCATATATACAAGAACATAAAACAGGTTCAAGTACATTCGTATTTGTTCGACTGTAAATTAGCTTCATATTATTCTAAAAATCATTTCAAAATAATGTATGGATTATAAAAAATTTCAGTTTACTAAATAATTACGAATTTTCCAAATGAAACTATTGTAAATATATCTCTCATATAGAGACGAATGACGAAGTACTCAAATTTTAAATTCAACTGGAGAGATGTGCGCTTATCCAATGTGCAGCCACTTTCTTAGCTGAACTATTTTCCATTGCAGTCTCTGCAATAACAGCAATAGCACCAGTCTAATGTACCAACACCATGTCTACTCAAATCCTGAGCGCTAAAATTTCATACATCGTTACATCATCATGCGGAGTCATAATTTAGAGCCTATTATTGGTAGAAATAAGATTCAACACGAATCCGTATGATGATGTAAGTAAATTTTCGCGCTTAGGCTTTGAGTAGTGGTGGTGTTGCATGTACTGGCATCGTTGAAATGCCATGAAGAATTGTTATAGTGCAAGTGGACGTTACAATGACCACCGTCTGGATTGACAGTAAAGACTTAATTTGTACACTTGTAAGCAACAAACAATACAAGAGCCAATCGTCCAATTGAAGAGACTGCAATGAGGTTTTTAAGTGATCGGTTCATCGCATTTTGAAATTTTTGTTTTGTTTTATTGCTTATTTGATGCTGAACAAGTTTGTAATTGTTTTTCTTTGCGTATCTCCTATGGTTTAGTGGATACAATTTGCATATATTCTAATTTGTATATTCAAAACACTGACTGCGACCATTAGAAAGAGAACCCTCAACTTCCTATTGATTCCCTGTATTGAAATTTGTATAGCTAGATTTGTATCCAAGATAGAAGGGGGTGGTATAGACTTTCTAAAGGTATTTACCAAACGTTACATTCTTTTCGGGGACATAATGATGTAATCTGGTTGCCAACCGGGGATGCTGGATTACTGTTAGAGGGGTTGTTTAATTTGCACACCCTCTGCGTCGATGACATCCTGAAACACTCAAATTTTGGCAAGACAATGTTTTCAGCATTGCAGGAACACGGGTGCTTATAGATGACAGTCTTCCTGCAAGATGGTGCCGCACTGTGGATCGCCCAGTAAATGAACTTCTTCTTTCAAGACACTTTCCAGACGTGTGGCCTCCCCGGCCACCAGATCTTAATCCATGTGATTTCTGGCTGTGCGGAACCCTGACGGGCCGTATTTATCATGGAGGCGTACGGACCTTGTTAGAGCTGAAAGCCAACATCATTCGTCTTGTCGCAGCCATTTCACGGGAGACACTTCGTGCTACGGTCGAGCAGGCTGTTCTACGTTTAACAGCATGACATCGACGCAGAGGGTGCGCATATGGAACAGTCCCTCTAACAGCATTTCAGTGAAGCATTACTATCGTCT
>JAHWFO010063765.1:15302-67826 GCA_023313115.1 Rhysida immarginata
TTACGTATTTTTTACAATGATCCATGCAATGATTCAAGAAGAACAATAAGAAAATAAAATGATTCGAATTTCAAAGTAAGCAAATGCTAAAAGGAATTTCAAAGTAAGCAAAAATCATTGCTTTGAAATAAACAAATTTTAAGAATCAAGTTTGTAACATAAGGATCATATTTCTTTTATTATAAATTGTGTAAATGTAAATAAATTCAATTTTATAAAATTTAAATGAAATTGTAGAACGACTTCTCCTGATCACTAGATCAATCATCTGGGCATATATACTGAAATACACTGTCTACGTTCAATACAACATAGGTGAAGTTGCTCCAGCTCCAGATCACAATGGGATACAAAAATGAGATTCGCTGTTATCGTGAGCGAGAGTGCATGCGTTTGACCGCTCACGACTACCAATCCGGGGATTAAAAATTGAAAAATTCAAATGATGCTATTATATGAAATAAATAAAAAAAATCAGGGAACTGCCTCGAATGAAAAGGTTAAGGAAAGTACTTATTTCTTCATACATTTAACTATGGATATTTTATTGTGACATTTAAAGTATAGGGATTAAAATCAGTTAATAGAAGGGAGGTGGCATGTCAGTAAGAAATAATTTCACATCCCTGTATCATAACATATAATAAAGTATGTTGTGTTATATAAAAAAAAGAGTAATCAGTGCACTGTTATATAAAAAACAAAAACGAAACAAATGACTTCTTCATGCTTTCATGTTTACGCATCTCGCTGCTAGTCATAAAAGTTTTGTTACAGTAGGCGCAAGTATTGTCTGTTACTTGTATGAATTCTTTCATAACTCTGCTTCTCACTATTAGTCTTAAAAATTTGTCACAATAGGTAGAAACATACGATTTATAACCTGTGTGAATTCTTCCATGTAGCCTATATGGTTTTTCGAAAGAGTTCGAAACATTTTACCATTAAATGTGCAACCATGGTGCATCTCGTTGAATGAGCTCTTTCGTGAACTTGCTTTTTTATTGGCGCTAAAAGTCGTGTCACACTAGGTACAACTCAAGATATAAAGAATACAGGTAGCGCCGTCCGAGAGGAAAACTGACTGTCGCCCCATTTGGTCTTGGTAATTGGAATATCGCCAGCTTTATGACGTCACAAGGTCCAATGTTTAAAAGCCATTACGAGGAATATTGCTTTTACACAGCAAAATGCCATCATGCGCGATTCCCACTTGCAATAATACAAAATAAAATACAAAAGATAAGAATGTTTACTTTTTTCATTTCCCCAAAGATCCAAATTTAATTAAGAAAAGCTTAAAATCATGCAAATTGGATAAAAATATCTGTACCGCAACATTCTTAAAACAAATACCCAGGCCAATATCAAATCAATAATCGAAAACCACGTCTAATGAAATTGATTCATTTCAATGGTATTAATTCCTTCCGAGGTAGGAGGATATACGAATTCATTGTTTTCATAATCGTAGTCTTTAAAATGGTTAGATGACTACAAGCAAGAACGGATGAATGGAAGGGGGGGAGGGGCAACAAGTGAATGTTCTTCCGTTCTTGCTACAAGTGAATGTAAGAGAAAATTGGCTAGATATTGTAAATATGTAGTTGGTGCAGAATATACAACTGATGATTTTTAAGATAAAATTAGAGACGATGTTAAAGCAACACGACTGTTGTTTTTTTTTTTGTTAAAGCTTAACCGTTTCGAAGCAATAGCTTCATCTACAAAGTCGGTGAACCAGTAGATGAAGCTATGCCTGGTTCACTGGCTCTGTAGATAAGCGACTGCTTTGAAACGCGTAAGCTTTAACAAAAAAAACAGTCGTATTGCTTTAACATCGTCTCTATTTTTCTCTTACTTTAGCTAGCAATACAAAACCTTGATACCGTGTTTATATTCAATGACGATTTTTATCTTAACCTAACCTAAAGAATCCTTAATATCCCATGATTTAGTTGTAAATATGTTGCTGTGAATGTTAGGTAAGAGGATATACGAATTCATTGTTTTTTCATAATCGTCGTCTTTGAAATGGTTAGAGCAAATCACTGCAGTTGTGGTTCAAATATTTTTATCCAATTTGCATGATATTACACATTTTTTAATTAAATTTGGATCTTTGGGGAAATGGAAAAAGGAAACATTTTTATCTTTCGTATTAAATTTTATAATATTGTAAGTGAGAATTGCGCATAATGATGCGCAAAAGCACTATTCCCCATAATAATGTTTAACGATTGGTCCTTGTGACGTCATGAAGCTGTCAATATTCCAATTACCAACACCAGATGGGGTGACGATCAGTTTTCCTCTCGGACGGCGCTACCTGTCTTCTTTATATCTTGGTACAACTATAGGGTTACTCCAAGGTGATCTAGAACAAGGTGGGGATCAGTTTGCCGGAAGTGGCAAAAGTTGCCTTTCTGCGCAAGCGTATTTTGACGTAACTGGATGACATCGAAACCAATACCCGCTAAATCGAAACCTCCACAGAAACCAAAACAAGGCGGCAATGAAAACAGTTGTGCGATAGCAATACTTGACGACTTGTTCATTTCCTTTACAATTCTCATCCTTTAAACTGTTTATTTTAATTAAATAATAATGCCATTATAAGGAGAGACTTATAATTATTGTAAAATGTACTTACGTATTTCTTTTTAATGTGAACACAGGGTTTATGTTAACTATCTGCACGTCGCGCGATGACTGATCATGCGACCAATGCAAGTGAAAATTTACTGTGACTAAATAGAAAAAGGGGTATATATCAGTTCGTTAGAAAGGGGGAGGTGTCTTTAAAATATAAATTCATTTACCTTGGTCGTTATTTCAGTCATCGCGCGATGTGCGGATATTTAACATTAAGCGAACACAGAGACAAGGACGATAACGTATTTCTCGTTATCATTACGCCTAATTATCTTTCCTCGTTAAGATTTCGAAATTGATTCGTCGGAACCGTTAGCAGTTAAGAGACAGAGATAATAATTTCAATATTATATCATAATAACTTTATTTATGCAGGCATTAAGAAATATTAATTTATAAAATAGTAAGTTTACAAATAAACGTTATTTCAGAAATACAACGTAAGAGTTTTGTTTTTTACATGAAAACGTCTTCTTTTGTGACCAGAATAATGGCTACCTCACACAGCCGGAACTAATGCCATAAGTCATCCAGTGACGTCACAATACGCATGCACGTTAAGCACTTCTGACAAACTGGACTTAACCTGTTATTCTAGATTACCTTAGGATTACTCATATGTACGAGTTCTTTCATATATTTCTAATTCGAATGAGTGCTGAAAGTTTTGTCACAATAGGTTCAAGCTGCACCTGTGTTTCATGAATTCTTTCGAAAAGAATTAGCCATAAAGGTTTGGTCACATTAAGTGCAAACAAAGGGTGTTTCACCTGTACGAATTCCTTCATGATTCCGCTTCTCGATCACAATATGTGCAAGAATTGGGCTTTTCACCTTTATGAGCTCTTTGATATACCTGCTTATATTTTCACTTGGAGCTAGAACAGGATTTCTCGCTAGTATGAATTCTTTCGTGTCTTTTTTTATTCGATCTAAAAGAAAAAGTTTTGTCACAGTACGCGCAGGCATAGGGTCTTTCACCTGTATGAATTCTTTCATGACTCCGCTTCTCGCTACCAGTTATAAAAGTTTTGTCACAGTAGGTGCAAGCATAGGGTCTTTCATCTGTATGAATTCTTTCATGACTCCGCTTCTCTCTATTGGTCTTAAAATTTTTGTCACAGTAGGCGCAAGCATAAGGTCTTTCATCCGTATGAATTCTTTCATGTATGTGCTTCTCCACACGAGTCCTAAACGTTTTGTGACAGTAGGCGCAAGCATACGGTCTTTCACCTGTATGAATTCTTTCGTGTACTTTCTTATACGAAAGAGTGCTAAAAGTTTTATCACAATAATTACAAGCATAGGGTCTTTCACCTGTATGGATTCTTTCATGTATGTTCTTCTCTCCATTAGTAATAAACGTTTTATCACAGTAGGTGCATGTGTGGGGTTTCTTGCCTCCATGAGTTATTTCATGTATTTTCTTATTCCGATTAGTCCTAAAACTTTTGTCACAGTAGGCACAAGCATAGGGTCTTTCACCTGTGTGCATACTTTCATGTTCTTTTTTTTTCGAATTATACCTAAAGGTTTTGTCACAAACGGTGCAAACAAACGGCTTCGAACTTGTATGAGTGTTCATGTGACTACCTTTATGAATATTAATTAAAATAGTTTTCGTTCTGGTCGAGTCATTCTGATACGTTAAAATTAATTCAAGTGAGGAATCAGAGCTGTTAATTTTATATATGGAGACGTTTTCTTCAATTATTGATGAAAGGAAGGCACGACCTATAATAATGTCTTTAATTAGAACTAACAAATCATGAAGAATGTCTTCTGTTTTCTTCGTTTGTTGCACACTTTTTCTCGGTTTCAATATGGATATGAGGGGTTTTTTAACTGAATTAGTCTGTAACAATGTTTTACGATTAAGGTTATTTTCGTTGTACACATGAAATTTTCTTTGAAGTTCTTTTGCGCTCACCATGTTGAAATCTTTTTCAGTGATACGTTTTAGGTTATTATTATTATTATAAAATACTGTTACACACGGTAGATATCTTGAGACTTTAATATTGCATTCTATCATATTTTCGATGTTCTTTAAAGAAACCGAAGCCTCTCCGTTTGTAATACTTTTGATTATAAATAATAAATCATCTAGAAGGTCCGTGCCTTTTCTGCTACTAGAAGAAGTGACAGAGACTGCCATTTTGTGCAAGATTTGCAAACGTAGTATTTTCACATTTGAAATCCAGATGATGTTGCCTATAAAAAAAAATTAATTATTCAAACAATAACGTACGTCAACCTATCATTTGTTAAAAGACTGGATATTGTAATCAAACTATTAAAACCATATATGCAATAACATAAAGCAGATACGTTATTATTCTAAAATTCGTATTTGTTCGACTGTAAATTAGCTTCATATAATAGTAAAAGTAATTTCAAAATAACGTATGGATGATATAAAAATTCAGTTTACCAAATAGTACGAATTTCTCCAATAGGCTCAAATAAAACTAATGTAAATATATCTCTCATTTAGATGCGAATAACGAAGTACTCAAATTTTAAATTCAACTGGAGACATGTGCGCTTATAAATGTGCAGCCACTTTCTTAGCCGTATTAATTTCGATTGCAATAGCTGCAACAATGGCAATAACCCCAGCCACATGTACCAACACCATCTCTACTCAACGCCTGAGCGCTAAAATTTTATACATTGTTACATCATTATGCGGAGTCATAATTTAGGGCTTATTATCGGTAGAAATAAGATTAAACATGACTGCGTATGATGATGTAACTATTTATAAGAAATTTTTGCGCTTAGGCCTTTGAGTAGAGGTGGTGTTGCATTGAGGCTAACGAGAAAGACAGTCTCTGGCACTGAAAAGTCACCTGACCTAGACAGGCCTATTAACAATGTAACTTTCATTGTTTCCATCTTGTATTTTAACAATCAGTGTTTTTTCCTGTTGGAAACAATGAAAGTTGGATTGTTAATTGGTCTATCTTGGTCAAGTGATTTTTCAGTGCCGGAGCCTGCATTTCTCGTTAGCTTCGGTGTTGCATATACTGGCATTGTTGAAATGCCGTGCAGAATCATGTTATGGTACAAGTGAACGTCACAAAGAATACCTTCTGGATAGACTGTAAAGCCTTAATTTGTACAGGGTGTTGCAGATAACTACAGGGCAGTATAACGATAAGCCTACCCGCTGGATTGCAGGGCCGGCTCCACATCAAATGATAATAGGGTAATTTTATTTTGTGAAACTTGTTTGACAAAGGGCATGACCAATTGAACAAAGGAGGGGTGCGCGCTAACCTAATCTTCATCTCCCTCCATTCTGCCAATCGACCGAGCCAACCCCTGCAATCGAGCGGGTAGGCTTCCTGTTATACTGCCCTGTAGTTATCTGCAACATCCTGTACATTTGTAAGCAAAAAAACAATACAAGAGCCAATTGCATAATTGCAGAGATTGCAATGAGGTTTTTAAGTGAAGTTTTTTGAATTTTTTATGTTTTGTTGCTTATTTAATGCTGAACAAGTTTGTATTTGTTTTTCTTTGCGAATCTTCTATAGTTTAGTAGATACAATTTGTATATATCCTAATTTGCATATTCAAAACACTGTGAGCGTGACCATTAGAAAGAGCACTCTAAACTTCCTATTCATTCCCTGTATTGGAATTTGTATAACTAGATTTATTTCAAGATAGAAGAGTGTGGTACAGACTTTATAAAGGTATTTAACAAACATTACACACTTTCCGGGGACATGGATAGTGATGTAATTTTTTTGCCACCAAGCGAAGAATTGGGGATGCTACTGCAATGCTGTTAGAAGGGCTGTTTAATTTGCACTTCCTCTGCGTCGATTGAAATTGAAATTTGAAAATAGGGTAGTAAGACCCAGAAATTTTAAAATTTCTTCTGTTTCGTCCTTCTATTTTACTCGTGCGTCAATTTTTATAAATTAGTAATTTAAAAAATAAATTACTTTTAATAAATTAGTAAAATAAATATAAATTAATAAATATTGTAATAATATGCATGAAGTAAACTACGTGACAAATGTGATGAACACTTGTGAAAAGTGGGTAAAGGGCATCAAAATGACTGCCGCATGCAGTTGTCTGTACTCTCCTATATACAGTGCTCTACTTTGTATTAGAGTCCCTATAATGGACTCTATTTACAGGGACTCTACTGTGTTAAAACTTTACTTACGGGGACTCTACTGTTTAATAAAACACTGGATTACTAGTAATCCAAAGCTTTACTGTGTATGACCTTGCAGGACCACTTTTTCTCATGGTGGCAACCGTATGCACTAAAAAGTTTCCGTTTGAATTCTGTTCATGCTCTGCATAGCCTATACACAAAATTTCATTATTATCCGTGCAATAACGCGATCTGCAGCCCGCGCAGAAGTGGGGAACTTTTTGATAACGACCCTGTGGAGTAGAAATGATTTTACACATAGTGAGCTCAGTCAACCCCACCTATGGGGTTGGCTCAATCCCGTCTTTTTAGACGTTCATTATTATTTCATGTTGTTTTTTTTTAATACAAAGGAGATTGTATGATTGGATACATGTTCCTCCTTATTCTTATTTTTAAATTTTTAAGGACTCAGGAACCTAACAGACTTTTTTCTTATTCTTATTTTAATAGAATGTTATTAACATTCATGTATTTATGCAATGTTTCGAGAATAACAACAATAAAATGAAATTTTTTGAATTTCAAAAAAATATGAATATCCATTTTTCTAAATCATTGCTTTTATATAACCAAATTTTATGACTCAAATTTTTAACATAAGAATCCTATTATCTTTAAGTATAAATATAAATAAATTCAATTTTATAAAATTTAAATAAAACTTCATGCTCTATCCGTATTTATATTTTTACATTCCTTTAATAACTTGCTTCATGCGCTACAATCTGTACGGCATTTCGATGTGGACGAAGTCGCTCTACTTCATATCGCATAGGAAAGAAATAAATTTTTCAATTCTTTATTTCTTCTCTATGGTAGAACGACTTCTCCTGAGCACTAGATCTAACACGGTAAAACTGCTCTATCTGCAGACCACAACGGGATTCGAAAATGAGATTCGCTGTAATCGAGAGCGAGAGTACATGCATTTGACCGCTTACGACTACCAATCCGGATTGACGAAAAAAACAACATATGATGCTATTATAAAAATTAAAATATAAAAAGAAATCAAGGAACTGAAAAAGTTTAGGACAGTAGACTTATTTCTTTATACACTTTACCATAGAAATTTTACTATGAGATTTAGAGTACAGGAATTACAATTAGTTGATAGGGGAGGAGGTGGCATTATCAGTAAGAAAAAATAATTTCAAATCCCTTTACCATAATATGTAATAATAGGTGTTGTTCTTTTTATGTCAGATAAAGAGTAATCAGTTCAATGTTATAAAAAAATTAAAAAAATAAATAAAAAATAAAATAAATAAAAAAAAGTAGCAATTACTTAAACGGTCTTCATGAATATATACATGAAAAGCAATCTAGAGTCAATGAATTTAGAATCAATATATCCACCCACTGACTCTGAAGCGATCTCGTGTCTACCACCAACAGCGTATAAATCTTAAAACTTTTGAAAACTTGATAAACCAATAACGGATGAAGAACATCCCTTCATCCGCTCTAGATATAACACAATTTGTAAATTTTTATATGTATTTCTATTTCGATGTCGATTTTTCATCTGCATCTGTCGTTATGTTTCACATAAGTAATAAACATGAATGAAGAACAAACTCACTATATACACTGAGTGGCCAAATTATTATGACCACCTGACAGTTTCAGGCAAATGAGCTATTGCGTCACAGGGCTCCCGCTAGAGGGCTAGATAGCTATAAAAAGGGAATGCAGGTGAGGTGAACCATCAGTTGCACTGCGTTTTTTGCGATGATATGGGCAAAAAACGAGATTTAACTGAGTTTGAACGCGGGATGATCGTCGGCGCGCGCAGTGTCGGAAACAGTATCAGCAAGACAGCTGAACTTGTGAAGTGTTCAAGAGCAGCAGTTATTAATGTTTACAGACAGTGGACTACCAAGCAAAAAACCGATTCTCAACGTAAAGCGTGTGGTCGTCACAGGCTCCTCAATGCTCGAGCTGAAAGGAGATTGGCGAGTTGTTCAGGGCGACAGAAGAGCAACAGTGCGTCAAATAGCGGCAAATCTTAATCAAGGACAAACTGTGACCGCCTCTGAACGAACTGTTTTAAGAAAGGTTTGATTATGCGACTGATCATTCCTGATTTACAGGTCATTTTTGTGAAGCGTTTTAAAGCATTATTTTAATTTTGAGTCAAACTACGTTATAATGCACTTAAAATTAAAAAAAAAATAAGAATACATCTAAAAGAAAGCGTTATCTCGTCATGTTAATATAAATTATATATGTTTAACTGAAATTTTATTTTTATCTTTTTATTTTATTTAAAATTGCAAGCAATTGAAGCAATTAAATTGAAGTCAATATATCATTATTATTTTATTCCTTAATAAATAACTTTCACTTATGCTATTTCTTTTAATGAATTAGAATTAAAAATGAATTGCTAAATTAAATTTTCATTTACTACAAATATTTTAATAAAAATTTAAAAAGAAAGGTTCTGGCCTCCTTAATGAAATCCAATAACTCCACATAACGCAATACAATTATTTCTATAGAAGCTTATTACACAAAAAAGTACATTCCTTCTTATACAAGGGAGTCTCCCATTCCGCCAAAACCATGGCTCCAGACACTTCGAGTTCCTTTTTTTCTGTGTGTCTTCTCAAAAATAAAAAACGTCGCTCAATCAACACATCAGAGAGAAGGCCTGAGGACACATTGTCACATCATCAAGCGGCCAAATTTAGGGCTTATTATTGGTAGACATTCATGGTCATCGAGCTTCGGCCATTTTCCATTGTTTCGAGAAGCTAAGAAAAACAGATCGCGCCAGGTGCCGCATAGATCGCACTAAGGCCGACCGTGATCTGCGGTAGAGATTTTCATTGAAACTGAATATGAAAGTAAATTTTCTATCTGCCGAAAGGGCGGCGCTGCAGGCGCAATTGGCCGATTGTACATGCAGCGCCGCTTTTCAATAGAGTTCCCGCCCTACCGGGAACTAGAAACTTTAGCTTCATTTTAACAATGGAGTTCGATGACCATGAATATCTATAGTGGCTAATGTTCGGACATACAATTAACAATAGCCACTTGAAAATGATGTAACAATGTATACATCTTTTGTCCGCAGGCCTTCCCTCCAGGAGCTGTTGGCTCAATTCTTCTCGAGCTTTCCCCTAACAACGTCTGTAGTAACAAAACGCTTTTTATATTTCTTTTTCATATTACAAGATTCTCATAAAGCTTTGTTAGAAAATCACATTAAAACAATCCTCTTCAAACGCACAAGAGAGCAACAATATGCCCTGAAATGGATTTCAGCACGGCCTTCTAGATACTACCAGGCCTGAACATGGAAAAGATAAGATAAAACATTATTACGTCAAACTGGTGGTGCTATTACAGAAGTTAGTTAACGTCACAATCTTAGTGCTTCAACAATGCAGTATTGACGTCATGTTTAGGCCTGGTAGTTTCTAGGAGGCCGTGATTTCAGTCATCTATACAATTGGAGTACATAAAATAATAAAAATTTCCCTATCAGTGTTGCCAAATTAATGTCTAGGTGATTAAGAGCGTGTTTAAAAAGTGAAATCCTGGATTTTAGAATCACGTGATTTAAATGACCGGTTTTCATCCAAACAAGCCCTTGCTCTGTAATTCTTTTGACAGCAAGGACTCCTCAAATGTTTAAAAGTATGGCGGCTTCAAGCCAATCAAATTCACATCTTGCATTATTTATTGAATATTAAGTAAGTAATTCAACTATGAATATAAACCATGAATACTAAACTGATATCTGTTTGCAATTTTGCGAAAGCTTGTCCAAATTGTATGCATTTTTCTAACTTTCATACCGAAATGATTTTTCAAGTAGCGCTATTAGCTGTATTGTATCAGGGGCGACGATTACGAGAGCATTTTTCCACTCATGCTGTAATGTTATAACTATCCACACTTCCCCGATAATTAAAATCTGCGCTATTCTATCTCACAAATATAAAATGTTTGATTAAAAATGTTTAATTTGCTTTTTTAAATCGCTGAATAACTCACAAACTACATTTTCGCAAATAAGAGACCCCATTTTTATTCCTGAAATTTTGTTTCGAGCACAAACAAAAACTTCGGTCTCGCAATATGCGCCCGAACTCGAAATTATATGAGATCAGTGCCTTTATTGACAATCAAATCTCAAGCGGTTTTAATATTTTTTGTCACTACAAGCGCGATTGGTGGGCATGTTCAGGCAAAGAGACAGTGCTGGTGGTACTATTGTGCTGCTCTTTCTATAAATTCTAGCTAAGGGCAACAACACATATTTTATACGAGATAAGACACTTGGATCGGTTACTTGGTAAAGAACTTTAGAGTGGTGATATGAGGAATTCAATAATATGCCAGCTTTTATTTACATAAAAATTAATAGCTATTATGAGGATTTAAGAGTTTCATACTGATATATGATAAATCAAATCTTACAAGCTTCAATTACATTGGAAAAGAAAAGGTAGTGTCATCATTTTTTCATACCAAACCTAATATCAATTAGTTTACTGAGTTGTGAAAACAACGCTTGCAAAAGCTGCTCAAAGTGTCCACCAGCTATTTCGATACATGCATACTGCATCGTCGTAACATTGACTCCCATATGCTGCCAAAGAGTCCTGGCATTTCACGGACTTCTTCGCTGGCAACTGCAATGCGGGAAACACCCTCTTCATTGGTAAATGACAGATGTGCGGTAGACGAGTGACTTCATGTGACCCCCACAAGAAGTCAAAGGGAGTAAGATCCGGTAACTTGGGAGTCCATGCAACTGGTCTACCTCTATCCATCAATGTAATTAGGGAGAGGATAGGTGAAGTTTCACTATAAACTTGGTCATGAAGAGATATACATAAGATTGCAACTCTTGTTAATGATTACAATTAATATTATGTGATTATCCCTTTTATCAGGATGCATGTACATCTTTTTATCATGTGTATTCATTATCATAATTTACCAGTGTGAAACAGCGAACTCGACATTTTTACTATTCCCAACATGAGCAGTCAACAGGAAAAACGACACGCCACAGGATACCAACCAACAGCCATCATCAGCCAAGACGGACCTATTGAATTCTCCCCCATAGTATGACAAGGGTACGGTTCCGATCCTCCCTGCTATGGTAAAAACTGCTTGTTTTGGTGTCCCCTAACTGCGTGTAACGTTTGGTAATACCTTTAGAAACACCCTGTATATAGAATGAATCAAAAGTCTGCCCCCCCCCCCCCATTCTATCTTGGATACAAATATAGTTATACATATTACAATAAAGGGAATGAATAGGAAGTTGAGGGTACTCTTTCCCTTGTGGCGCTTACTGTGTTGTGAATATGCAAATTAGGACTATGCAACTCGTATCTACTAAACCAAAGGAGATACACAGAAAATCAATTATAAACTTGTTCAGCATCAAATAAGCAACATAAGAAACAAAAAAAACTTTCAAAATCCGATGAACGCATCACTTAAAAACCTCTGCAATCTCTGCAATTGGACAATCGTCTCTTGTACTGTTTGTTGCTTACAAACAGTCAAGTGTACAAATTAAGTCATTACAATTAATCAAGAAGTTGTAAAATGTGATGTCCACCTACACCATCGCATTATTCTGCAAAGCATTTCAATGATACAAGTAGATGTGAGTGGTATTATTGCCATTGTTGCAGAGAATGCAATGGAAAATTGTACAACTAAGAAAGTTGCTGCACATTGTTTAAGCGCACATCTCTCCAGATGAGTTTAAAATTTGACTACTTCGTGATTCGCATCTACTTGAGTTTATAATAGTTTTATTTGAAAAATTCGTAACTAAGTAAACGGAATTTTTTTCTTCATTCATACATTAGTTTGAAATTACTTTATACTATTATATTAAGCTAATTTATAGTCGAACAACTACGATTTTTGTGCAATAACGTATCTGTTTTATGTTATTATACAGAGCGCTTCAAAAATCCTTTTACAAACTTTGGGGACAGGTTCCTTACACTAAAACAAGAAAAAAGTTCATATAAACCTATGTTAGAAAATTCTTCATTTTCGAGTTATTAATAAAAATTTACAACGTAGGTGACTGGATCTCATCCACACGTACTGTCGACGCAAATTAAGTTGGCACCTTGGCTAATCCATACTGAAACTGCACGGGGGTGATCGTGTATGAGAAACTAACGTAAAAAAATGCTACTTAAAAGTTGAAGAAAAAAATATGCTTCTTATTATTTGAAAAGGAGGCGATAGGTTTGCAATGCAATGAATTCACGTTAGAAAGCAAAATAGAAGCCACATTTTTCAAACTGGCTAGAACGTTTTCCCGAGAACGTTTGCTTATTTGTACCACTGGCTAAGTCCTTAGCGGTTTTTATTAAATGGGTACACCAAGTGCGTAATTACTACTTGTCAGGTTATTTTTTGTATTTTCTCTCTCGGCTAAAACGACTTTCATATTTCCTTTCCTACTCCTGATCCAGCCAGAGTAGCAAAGCCAGCGGTGGCACTCTTAATAATGCTATCACCCCCATTAGGGTCGAATAATTCTCAGAATGAAACAGCCAAGGTGCCAACTTATTTTGCGTCGACTGTAAGCTCATAATAAATGCTCGAAATGTCCTCCTCTTGCTTCTAAACATGCATGCACTCATTGAATCATGGACTGTCGCTCCCTTTCATATAATCCCTGACGGTTTCGAACAGTTTGGCAGGCTTCCATGACACGTCGATGAAGAGATGCTGCATCCGGGTGGTCTGCTACAGAAAAGTATTGAGCATCTGTTAAATAAGAAGATAATTTAATACGAAAATATAAATTTGCATTATGATGTCGAATTGTTAGTAATAAAGAAAGTATATTTACACATATCCTCAGAGTCAGTCACTTCTGAGTTACCCTGAAGGATGAGATGAATTGCAGAAGCAGCTGAAGTTGATACAGGCTTCATTATACAAGGTGATTCAAAAGTTAGTGTACAGCACACACGTCAATGTACTTTCTGCAGGACGTCTTTGCTGATCGAATCATCTCGTGTGGCATCTGACCTGCACGCTCGCCGGACCACACACCTCTCGATTCCTTCCTTTGGGGTGCCTTCAAAGGTAAAGTGTATGCAAACAATCCGCACACTTTGCCTGAGCTGAAGGAGGAAATCACAACTAAAGTTCAGCAAATCTCACCAGACATATTGAGCATCGTGTATCACAACGTGCAACTGCATCGTCATGCAGGAATTGAATGAACTTTTATACCGTCATCAGGGATTGAATGTCCCTTAAGTGAAAAAGGGAATCCCTTTTTCTTCTTTGGAAAGTAGTGAAAGTCGCAAGGTGCAAGATCATTCATCTTTGAACTGCAGTTTTTCATCTTTGAATTGTAGACGCTGCAACACCTCTTATGTGTGGCGATTGTTTGCAGGCGAGCGTTATCGTGCTGCAGAAGATGGTCCAAAGCTGCCATTCAATCCTGGTGTCAACAACAACCCCGAACTTCCTCTCCGACGGGTTCACCTGAGTGGTCACACGTTGGTGCAGTGCGTGGAAAGGGATGGGGATAATGTCGAAAAGTGAATAGTGCATTACATAGAGGACAAATGTATCAGATACAAAAATAATTTTGAAAATCTGTTAACAATTATAAAAGTAACAGCCATGGAGGCATTACTTTTCGATCAACCCTCGTATCTTCTCTACGTTTATTGAATTTTCTTTTAAAAATGTAATGAGTTCACATTGAGAGAAATAAAAAACAGCTGTAAATTGTTTAAGACAATCGGATATTACCACAAAATTTATATTTCTTAGGATACCTTGTCCATCTGAAGAACTGTAACATACAAACGGATGTATTGTAGCTTGAAGCTCGAGCTTTAAAAATTAATCTCTTCAAAACGGAGCAAAACACAGTTTTGAATTTTTTGTATTGTAAGATGAGAGTATGAGAGTATGTGTAAGATATTAATAATTTTTTTACGAAAAAAAAATACCCAACTTTTGAGATATTTGCATAAATAAAATATTTTTATTAAATTCAAATATTTGCGCATGCGTAATATAATTTTAAAAATTTCACATAGAATCTACAGTTAAAGAGCTTTCATATGTCACCAATCACATCTTTCTAAGTAAAATAAAATCGAAGTTACACTACTTCATAGATAAGGCCCCCACTCGAATTTCGCATAAAAATGAAATGTCTGTAACTTCCATAAAAATGAAAAAAAAATAATAATATTTGGTATTCATTACCAACTCCCTAGGGCAATTGTGTATACCAACTTTCATTAAAATCCGAGAGGTCAGTGCCAAAAGTATCAAATTTTTGCCTGAATTGATGTGGAATGACCCCAGTATATGTGCAAGCATGGTGCTTTCAGTTGAATGAGCTCTTTCGTGAACTTGCTTTTTTATTGGAGCTTTCACCTGCATGGATTCTTTCATGATTCCGCTTGTCTCTACTACACTTAAAAATTTTGTCACAGTAGGAGCAAGCATAGGGTCTGTCGCCTGTATGAATCCTTTCGTGTACTTTTTTATTCGAACTATAGGTAAAAGTTTTGTCACAGTAGGCGCAAGCATAAGGTTTTTCACCTGTATGAACTCTTTCATGTAATTTTTGTTCCCCATAAGTGCTAAATGATTTGTCACAGTAGTCACAATCATACGGTCTTTTACCTGTATGAATTCTTTCATGTTTCACCTTATAGGTACTAGCCCTAAACTTTTTGTTACAGTAAGCGCAAGCAAAGGGTCTTTCTCCTGTATGAATTCTTTCATGTTTTCGCTTCTCGCTACTAGTTATAAAAGTTTTGTTACAGTAGGCGCAAGCATAGGGTCTTTCACCTGTATGAATTCTTTCATGATTCCGCTTGTCTTTACTAGTCTTAAAAGTTTTGTCACAGTAGGAGCAAGCATAGGGTCTTTCACCTGTATGAATTCTTTCATGATTTCGCTTCTCTCTACTAGTCTTAAAAGTTTTGTCACAGTAGGTGCATGTATAGGGTCTTTCACCTGTATGAGCTCTTTCATGTGTGTGCTTCTCCGGTTGAGTCCTAAACGTTTTGTCACAGTGGGCACAAGCATAGGGTCTTTCACCTGTATGAATTCTTTCATGTGTGTGCTTCTTCGTATTCGTCCTAAACGTTTTGTCACAGTGGGCGCAAGAATAGGGTCTTTCACCTGTATGAATTCTTTCATGATACCGCTTATCGTAATTAGTCTTAAAAGTTTTGTCACAGTAGGTGCATGCATAAGGTCTTTCACCTGTATGATATTTTTCATGTGCGTTCTTCTTCGCATTCGTCCTAAACGTTTTGTCACGATAGGCGCTAGTATGGGATTTCTCGCCCACATGGGTTCTTTCGTGTACTTTCTTTTTCGCATTATGGGAAAGAAACAACTTTGAACTTGTGTGAGTATTCATATGATTACCTTTATCAATATTAATTGTAAAAGTTTTGCTATGATTTGAGTGTCTGATGTCCTTCTCATACGATAAAATTAAATCCAGTGAGGAATCAGAGCTGCTAATTTTATATATGGAGACATTTTCTTCAATCATCGATGAAAGGAAAACACGTCCTGTAATAACGTCTTTAATTAGAACTAACAAATCATGAACAATGTCTTCGATTTTCTTCGTTTGTTCTCTATTTTCATTCTCTACCAATGTGGAAATGTGTTCTTTTTTTAATGAATTAGTCCCTATTAATGTTTTAAAATTAAGGTTATTTTCGTTGTACGCAAAGTTTCTATGAGGTCCCTTTGCGCTCATCATGTTGAAATCTCTTTCAGTGATAGTTTTTAGGTTATTGATATTATAAAATACTGTTACACATGGTAGATATCTTATTGAGACTTTAATATTGCATTCTAAAATATTATCGATGTTCTTTAAAGAAACCGAAGCCTCTCCTTTTGTAATACATTTCATTATCAATAATAAATCATCTAGAAGGTCCATGCCCTTTCTGCTAGAAAGAGGGACGTAGACTTCTGTTTCATCAGTAGCTTCCATTTTGTGCAAGATTTCGAAATGTAGTATTTTTCTCATTTGAAATCCACATGACGTTGCCTATAAAAAAAAATTAATTATTCAAACAATAACATCATCCTATCATTTGTTAAAAGATTGCATATTGTAATAATCAAACTATTAAAATCATATTTGCAAGAACATAAAACAGGTTCAAGTACATTCGTATTTGTTCGACTGTAAATTAGCTTCATATAATTGTAAAAATAATTTCAAAATAATGGATGATGAAAAAAATTCCGTTCACTAAATATTACGAATTTCTTAAAGAAAACGATTATAAATATATATCTCATTTATAAGCCAATGACGTAGTACTCAAATTCATCTGGAGAGATGTGCGATTATACAATGTGCAGCCACTTTCTTAGCTGTACTATTTTCCATTGCAATCTCTGCAAGAATGGCAATAACACTAGTCACATGTATTGGCATCGTTGAAATGCTGTGTAGAATATATTATGGTGCAAGTGGTCGTCAAATTGAACACCTATTGGATGGACTGTAGCACACTTTGAAGACTGTAGCGTAGCATTGAAGACTTAATTTGTACACTTGACTATTTGTAAGCAACAAAAAATATAAGAGACGATTGTCCAATGGCATATTGCAATGAAGTTTTTAAGTGATCCGTTCATCGGATTTTGAATTTTTTTTTTTTGCATTTTTGCTTATATGATGCTGAACATGTTTGTAATTGCTCTTCAATGTGTATCTCTTATGGTTTAGTAGATACAATTTGCATATATCCTAATTTGCATATTCAAAACAGGGAGTGCGACCTTTAGAAAGAACACCCTCGACTTCTTATTCATTCCCTGTATTGAAATTTGTATAACTAGATTTGTAACCAAGAAGAACGGGATGGTACAGACTACCTGAAGATATTTACCAAACGTTATACATTTTTTGGGGACATGGATAGTGATGTAATTTTTTTGATACCAAGGGAAAATTGGGGATGCTACTGGCGTGCTGTTAGAAGGGCTGTTTAATTTGCACACCCTCTGCGACTATGACATCCTGGAAGCGCAGGTGTAAAGTTACAAGTGGACTTTACACTCAACTCTTAGCATGGCAAATGGTTTCAGCATTGCAGAAATGCGGGTGTTTATAGATGATAGTCTCCCTGCTTTACCCAGGAGGAGAAACTGGTAAAGCGACAACGGGATCGGGTGCTGTCAATTGGCACTTGGAATGTATTCTCCATGACAGGAAAGGAATCAGAGTTAGTGGAGGAAGCCAAACGGTATCGACTGGATATCATAGGTATTACCTCTACGAAACGTCCGGGTTCTGGAACTGTGGACTTAGAAGGAGGGTGGAAGCTTTTCTACTCTGGTGTCGACCCTAACATGACTGCCCAGGCGGGAGTGGGGATACTCACAAGTCCCCGGCTGGCAGATTATGTTGCAGATTGGACCCCCTTAGGTGGAAGACTGTGTCTCCTGAGACTTCAGATAGGGAAACGGTCTCTCTCTCTATTCGTTGCATATGCTCCGAATGCAGTCACAGAGTACCCACTTTTTCTAGATGAAGTTGATGCTGCTCTTAGCAGGAGAGGGAGTGCAGATTCTGTCATCCTGATGGGCGACTTCAATGCACACGTAGGGGCTGATGACCAAACGTGGAAAGGCGTGATTGGGAGGAATGGTGACCCCGATTTAAATGCGAATGGGAGGTGCTTGTTGGATCTCTGTTGCAACAATGGACTTTCCATCACAAACACCTTCTTCCAGCACAGGGATGTCCATAAGTATACCTGGTACAGGGATGCAATGGACCAGAAGTCACTGATTGATTTTGTAATTGTTTCAGCTGACTTATTCCGATCAGTGTTGGATACTCGTGTGAGAAGAGGGGCAGAACTATCAACTGATCACCACCTTGTTGTCTGCACTTTGCGGTTCTCTGAATCCATGCCAACCAAGCGAAATACTAGGTTCAGACAAACTTGGCGCATCAAATGGGAGGCACTGGAGGATAGAGCTGTGAGGAAGACCTTTGCAGATAACATATCTTCAAGTTTCAAAGAACTTCCCAGTGATCGTGGTACTGTTGAAGAGGAGTGGCAGTTGTTTAAAACTGCTGTGATTACTTCGGCTGCATTGTGCTGTGGTCGTAAGCGGCTGAGTGTGGCGCAGGGCGGTGAGAAAAGGACTGCGTGGTGGAACGGTGAAGTCCAAGAAGCTGTCAAGGCAAAGAAGGAAGCCTATTTGCTATGGCTTGCAAATAAGTCAACTTCGAGCCGAGTGCGGTACACTGAGGCGCGAAAAGCAGCAGCAAGGACAGTATCAACAGCTAAAGCCAAGACCTGGGAGAAGTTCGGGGAGAAATTGGAGGCAGACTATGGTTCGGCAAACAAGGTGTTCTGGCAGACCGTGCGCCGCCTCCGTGGAAAGAAGTCTCTTTCATCACAAACTATTAAGAGTTCAGATGGGAGGCTTCTGAAAACGGAGGAGAGCGTATTGCATAGGTGGAAGGAATACTTTGCATCTCTTCTTAATCCGGTGACGACAACAACTGAGACATACGAGATGCACCTTGGAGCGGAGAATAGTCACGGTAGTATCACTGAAACAGAAGTCAGATGGGCAATTAAGTCCCTGAAGACTGGCAAAGCTGCAGGTGATGATGAAATCCGGTCCGAGATGTTAAAGGCCTTAAATCAGGATGGTATCCTGTGGCTGACTCGAGTGTGTCAGGTTGCTTGGATATCTGGACAGGCCCCTAAGCAATGGCAGACAGGAATTGTGATCCCTATCTTCAAAAAGGGAGACCAGAGAGATTGCAACAACTATCGAGGCATCTCTTTGCTCAGCATTCCTGGGAAAGTGTACGCTAAGTGTCTGGAGAAGAGAAGTCGGGAAATAGTCGACTCCAAACTGTCAGGGGAGCAGTGTGGTTTCCGACCTGGCCGAAGCACGACGGATCACATCTTTGCTCTAAGGCAAATCTTTGAGAAATCCTGGGAGTATGCAAAAGAGGTCTACGCTTGCTTTGTGGACCTCGAAAAAGCATATGACAGAGTTCCTCGGGAGAAGCTCTGGCAAGTGTTGCAAGAGTATGGAGTGGATGGGCAATTACTGGTTGCTATCATGGCTCTGTACGAAAGCTCTGAGATGTGTGTCCGGATAAATGGCATTAAGTCAAGACCGTTCACCGTGGGTGTTGGACTCCGCCAAGGGTGCGTACTGTCGCCCATCTTGTTCATTATCTTTATGGACTGGATAGACAGGGGCAGCCGAGGCGATGAGCGTGTTTGTGTGGGCGACTGCCTGGTGGAGAGGTTGCTCTTTGCTGACGACCTTGTCCTCCTTGGGTCTTCTCGCACGAACCTTCAGCATGCACTAGACCGGCTTGCAGCCAAATGTGAAGAAGCTGGGATGAAGATCAGTGTGGCTAAAACCGAGGTTCTGGTCCTTTCAAGACAGCCTGCTCAGTGCGCTCTCCATGTTAGTGGAGCCTCATTGAGACAGGTGGAGAAATTCAAGTATCTCGGGATTGCATTCACGAGTGATGGACGGCAGGAGAAAGAATTGGATGCTCGGATCGGTGCAGCAAGCTGTGTCAGACGTGAACTGTGGCGATCCGTGGTAACGAAACGCGAGCTGAGTAACAAAGCTAAGCTCTCCGTCTTCAAATCCATCTTTGTCCCCATTCTCACCTATGGTCATGAGGCTTGGGTAATGACCGAAAGAGTGCGATCGCGGGTACAAGCGGCCGAAATGAGATTTCTGAGAGGTGTTGCAGGTGTTACCCTACTAGATAGAGTGTACAGCAATACAATAAGGGAATCTTTAGGTGTTGAGCCGCTGCTTCTCCGCATTGAGAGGTCTCAGTTGCGCTGGTATGGCCACGTGATTCGGATGCCGCAAACTAGTCTTCCTAGGCAGTTGTTATTTTCCAAGCCGGTGGGTAAGAGACCAAGGGGTCGGCCTAGAACCAGGTGGCTAGACTACCTGGAGAATCTGGGTTCGAGTCGCTTGGATATTACCAGGGAGGACATGCGCCTGATGGCGGAAGATCGCGATCGCTGGAGATCCTCCATAGGGCTGCTGCCCCCGCGACCCTAACGGATAAGCGGGTTTGAAAAGTAAGTAAGTAAGTAAGTAAGTCTCCCTGCAAGATGGTGCCGCACCGGATGTGGATCGCCCAGTAAATGAACTTCTTGTGTCAAGATATTTTCTAAACGCGTGACTGCCCGGTCACCAGACATTAATCCATGTGATTTCTGACTGTGCGGAACCCTGAAGGGTCGTCTTCATCATGGAAGCAAACGAACCTTGCCTGAGCTGAAAGCCAACATCATTCGTCATGTTGCAGCCATTTAACAGGAGACGCTTCGTGCTACGGTCTTGCAGCAAACATGTCATCGACGCAGAGGGTGCGCATATTGAACAGTTCCTCTAACAGCTTAACTATCGTCTGTGTATGATCTTGCAGGGCCACTTTTTCTCATGGTGGCAACCGTATGCACTAAAAATTTTCCGTTTGAATTCTTTTCCTCAAGCTCTGCATAGCTTAGAGAAAAATTCATTATTATCCGTGCAATAACGCGGTCTGCACAGAGACAAATGAACAGTAGAGACTGGCAGTGCTATGATAAGAAGCCAATGCACATGGGCGCCACCGGAAGTGTTCGAGCATCCATTGTTAGGGGGAAAAAATCTGAATCGGCCATGAATTTATAATGGAAGTCTATGGAAATTTCTTCCCGACTAGAAGTCCTCTAATAAACTTCATAACATAGGTAAGTTGCTGAAAACTCTGGTGATTAATTATAATAAACAGTAGTAGTAGAAATCGGAACAATTAGCTTAATATATCATCAGAAAATACATGTTTATCGTCTCACAAGTTAGCCGTGAAATTGCTTACGAGCGATGCGAGATTGCATTCTACTTAGGCCTAATCTAAAGCATTTTTATTTAACGGAGCTTAGAATCTCGATTATTATTATTTTGAAAAACTTTTTTTAACTCTTGATTACATCTTGGCCTGATCTTGGTTAAAAATGATTTAAAAGAACTTTCATAATATTACTGATTTAAAAGGTTAAAAACGATTTATTTATTTTTAAAGAGAATTAAGCGTGATAAAGTTGTTCTTAAATTTTCCCTTCTGATCTGATTATTCAACCGTTTCCCTTCGTAATTTAAACGAATAGAAATATATTTGTTAATTACAAGTCTAATTAATTTTAAAACATGATTATCAAAAGGGCTCATTTCAAACATATGATTAGATAGATTATTAAATAGGCTGATGTTGGTTTCTGCTAAAGCTGTTAAAATTTTTGTGAAATGATTATTGTAAACATTTTGAGATATTTGAATATTTTCCATTCTAACAGATCTTATATTAATTCTAATTATTTTTTCAGATATCTTGCAGAGCTGAATGACATCATTGGAAGCACATAAAAGGTCCCCTTTGTCTTTTTGCCTGATGAGTAAGGATTGGCATTTTAGTGACTCATCCATCAAAGCATCTTTGCATTCAGGACAGACAACAATCTTCATTAAGGATTTAACAACAAACCCTGCAATGTATTCAACAACAGAATCACAGTATTTTGATAATGTTTCAAATTCTATGGTAGGAAGTTCTGTGGAATCATCATCATTTTTTCCAATATCCAAGCTGTATCTTTTTAACAAGCTGATATCAAATTGATCATGATGTACTGATGAAGAGGAAGCAAATAATATTGGTATCGAGTTTTGTGTGAGACAGTTTCCTGATGTTGAAGCTAGGATTTCATGATGGATCAGCATTCTTTTGTAAGCAGCCATAAATTATTCCAGCCACCTCTTGCTCTAATGGAATTAAAGAAATGCTCCAAATAGTCTTGGCTGAATTTTCCAGTTAATACGTACCTGTTGCATGAAACGAAATTATTTGAATTACTTCACATATTTTAAAACGATACACATAAGAATTAAAACATACTTCATTACTGGTTGCGTTGAATCTACCAATGAAGTAAATAATCCTTTCAGTGTTGCAATTATATTTAAGAAACCGATAACAGGAGTTTTTCGATTTCTTAGGCCTACTTCTTTTCCTGTCATTGGATCAATCAGGTGTTTAAAATAATTTTCTGCTTGATCTAAGATTGGCCTTCATGAATTTTCATTTTTTTTTTTTGCAGCGCAGCTTTGTATTGCTTGTCCAGTGGATGCAAAGAATTTGAAATGTCAAATAACCTAGCAATTATAATATACTTAATTATGCGTATGTAAAATGTTAAGTGATATTAATTCAAAATAACTATGTTAACATTAAAAGTATACTTGTCACATAGTCGAATAAATTCAACAGTGGCTTCACAGTTTTGAAATTCCTCTAATTGCAATTCATGTGCTGCAAATTCTATTGCATCTGCAACAGACTGACTTAATGTTTGTGCTGCCAGAACAACTTTCATTTTTTGCTTTTTCCAATTAATATGCTTGTTGCTTAATTTATTTGCTAAATGGAGACCTTCTTTTTCTTGCAAATAATGCAAATCTTCAATGTATCTCCATTGAATTGTCTGGAAAATTGTAAATTTTATTGTGTATTTATAAAGGAAGCTACATATTGATATTTGAAATAATACTAATATGGATTGGTAAAAAAAATTATTTGTTACCTGGCCTTCACTATTTTGTAAAACTTTTTTATCAGCTAATGCATTCCTCATTAGCTTTAACATATGGCTAGGATCTAACAGCACATAGATTTTCATGTTATTATCAGAGGGATGTGGAAAATAGGGGCACATTTCTTTAAACTGCAATTTAGCTCCCAAATAATTGGCCATAGCAAAATTACATGCTGTTCCATCAAAAGTGATTGAAATAATTTTTATGCCAATTTCATCCAATTTGATAATGCACTCCTTAACAATGTTTGTTCTCTCTTGCCCATTTAAACCATCAATTAGAAAATAAGCACATGGAAGCTTAAAATTGGCATTAATGGCCACCACCATAATACATAAGCTTCTTTGGCAAGAGGTAAAGAATCATCATCCAATCCAGTGCCCATATCAATAAAGCTACTGTAGCTTGTACCATCCCATTCAACATGCTTCTTAATAGCCATTTCATCAATGACTAAATTACAGACTAGTATAATTGATTTGGTTGATTTTACATATGATGATAAAGCACGAAATGCTTCTTGTGTAAATCCAGGCTTTCCTTCAATGCTAGAATACCATTGTCTTAATGTCCTGGTAGAAGGGAGACATAAATCAAATGATAGCCTGACGTATTCATATGCTCTGTTTGAATAAAATTGAAGTGTCAGAGCAAAAGATCTGATGCTTGGTGGATATGTAGATATATGTTTTTGCTTGTTGTTCTTCAAATATAAACGTTGTAATATTTCAGAAGGTATTATTGAACAACAACTGGAAAGGTTTGTCAGTGCACTGTCAGACATCATATTTTTATTTTTTTAAATCTGAAATTATATGCTCCAATTTTAATATTTTTTGTTTCAATTTTCTTTTCTGATACTGATAAGTTTTAACTTCTTTTTGGTGTTTGAAGCTATTTCAGTTAAGTAATCTAATTTTCTTTTAATTTTTCTTGGAGATTCCAAGCTATATGTGTGATCAAATGAATGATGAAATGATGGTCCTGCTTCACTCTTTGAATCTGTTTCATTCTCCTTGTCATTATTTTTATAACGTGCAGGAGGTTTTCTTGGTTTAGATTCCTTGAAAAAGTTTTATAAAACTGAGAGTTATATTTTTTAATAATAGAGTTTAAGCATAATAAATATGTTAATGATAAAAGTTAATATTTGAAGAGATGCTCAAGTGTACCTTTGTTTGCAGATGTTTAGGAAAGTCATATTTTGTGGGAATTGCCCCTTGTTTTAATCTTTTTCTTTGCCCTGTCAAATCAAAACATTCTTCTTGAAAATGAATTGAACAAATGACTGTGAATGGTCCTGGTTTCCATTTTTCTTTTCTAATGTTTCTTATCCATTGCTGATATAATTTTTTATTTTTTGGAAATCTGTAGTTTAATTTAAATATTTCAATTTCATCACATTTTAAATAATAAATTACATTATTCTTTGTCAAATTAAGAATTTATTCATGTTATTGCAGTGACAATTTTCGTTGGAATATTAACGAAACCGATTTTTTATATTTTATAATGTAAAATACACTGTAATGTAAATGGATAAATTTCATTTCATTTTGTTTGTAATAGAAATGTAAATCTTTTTGATTTAATAAAGATTATAAACAATCGTCCGCTTTATTCATTCCATGAATATGTATTTTGATTGTAAATAAATTATAAACTCTTGAGTTTGGCTAAAAATGGTTGTAGAATTATTTTTGGATTATTTTAAAGTTTCACAGAAAAATGTAGCTATGAATTTTTTCTCAATAAATTTGGAGAGCAAACTTAACATGTACAAAGTTAAATTGCACTAAACCCTTTTGATGAAAATAAATAAATCTGGTGAAAATATAGAATTCTATTTTTGTAATTCCGATTTTTTAATAATCTATTTTTTAAATGAGTTTATTGTGTTATATTAAATGTAAATTACTTATGAAAAGAAATGTCTGAACCCTGTTTTGAATAATTTTTGCAATTGTATGCACAACAATGTTTCAATTTAGCCGCTATAGTTACGGTATGTTTTATATTGCAATGACGCTCCGAATAGGCTTCTTTCAACAGCGATCGTTAAAAAAATTTAAAAAAAACTTTACGGGTATCAATTCTAGTTTTTATTGACTTATTAATTAACATTTTCACTTGATTTCCATATTTTAATTTAAATTTTGAGTTTTCCTATAGGTGCTGCAAAGAAATCGGCTGATATTTATTACGCTTAATGCAATGTCTATGGCGATCAGCTGATTTTTGTCCCCCTAAATATGGCGGCTCGGTGGCATCGGTTTTAGAGGCTTCACTGCCAGTCTCTACTGTTCATTTGTCTCTGGGTCTGCAGCCCGCACAGAAGTGGGGAACTTTAATTATAACGACCCTGTATCAAAATCACTAATGCTGGGTGCCCACTTAGCGCGACGATCGCGCGATTCTTTCGCTTTGTGAAGCACGCATGCGCAGAATGACGTCACGAGGGCGATTCTGTGGCGCATCTAAGGCAATTGAATAGGTTTGCATGCCAGAGCTTTTTGATCGCGCGACTCTATCGCACCCAATCAGAAAACAGTTTCGAATCACATGGCACATGCAATCATGGCAGCACCTATTTCGAGATGGTCGGATATCGCTACGGAAAATTTGATTGAAGTTATCGCGACAAAGAGTTCATTTTTTTTTTGCTAACCCTTGCAAAATATGCAAATAGCTAAGCATTCCAAAAATAAAAAAACTCATTCTCGTCCATGTCGATTTTGGAGGCACGAAATCTTGAAGTGGGAAGCGAAATGATAGCGTAGATAGCGCATGCGCATTCAGTCACGCGGCCGTCGCGCCAAGTGGGCACCGAGAAGCGAATTGATCGCCTGGCGTTTTTGCGCACGCGCATATGACTCAAAGCGATAGAATCGCGCGATCGTCGCGCTAATTGGGCACCTAGCATAATACTCCGTGGAGTAGAAATGATTTTGCGCATAGCGAGCTCAGTCAACACCACCTGTTTAACACCTGTTATTTACATGGCGTTGGCTCAGTCCGATTTTTTTGACGTTCATTATTATTTCATGTTTTTTTTATATACAAAGGAGATTGTATGATGTTAATCGTTTTATAATTACATGTTCCTTGTTATTCTTAGTTTTAAATTTTTAGGGACTCAGGAATCAAACAGATTTACAAAAGAATTAATTAGTCTTAATTTTCTTATATTCTTATTTTATATAGAATGTTCGTATCATCCAAATTTTGAAGTATACACTGTAATAAGTTTGCTATGTATTTATGCAATGTTTCAAGAATAACAACAATATAAAGAATTTTTTCGAATTTCAAAATAAGCATATGCAATATCCATTTTTATAAGTCATTGCTTTAAAATAACCAAATTTTAAGAATCAAGTTTTTAACATTAGGATCATATTTCCTTTAAGTATAAATGTAAATAAATTCATTTTTATAAAATTTAAATAAAATTCCATGCACTATCCGTATTTATATTTTTGCATTCCTTCAATAACCTGCTTCATGTGTTAAAATCTGTGCGGCAGTTCTTCCTTCATCCATGGTCTACTTCACGAGTAGGACGACTTCTCCTGATCACTAGCTCAATCATGTCTAACATATCTTGAAATATATCTAAGCTCAGTATAACACGGTGAAGTTGCTCTACCTCCAAACGACAATGGGATTCGAAAATGAGATTCGCTGTAATCGAGAGCGAGAGTACACATGCATTTGACTGCTCACGGCTATCAATCCGGGGAAAAAACATATGATGTTATTATATGAATTAAAATTAAAAAAATCAGGGAACTGCATCAAACGAAAAAGTTCAGGACAGTATACTTATTTCTTTATGGATATTTTACTGTGACATTTAGAGTACAGGGATTACAATTAGTTGATGGCGGGGGGGGGGGGGGCATGTCAGTAAGAAGAAATAATTTCACATCATTTATCATAATATCCTTTATCAATGGATGTTGTTCTTTTTCTGTCAGATAATGTGTAATCAGTGCACTGTTATTAAAAAACCAAAACGCAACACATGACTTAACCGGTCTTTGTATATATAAAACTGAAAATGCATGAACAGCAATCCAGAGTCAATGGAT
This sequence comes from Rhysida immarginata, assembly GCA_023313115.1. Taxonomy (NCBI): domain Eukaryota; kingdom Metazoa; phylum Arthropoda; class Chilopoda; order Scolopendromorpha; family Scolopendridae; genus Rhysida; species Rhysida immarginata. The sequence goes on from JAHWFO010063765.1 coordinate 42,927, forward strand.
TTAGAAGCAATATATCCACCCACTGACTCTGAAGCAATCTCGTGTTTAGCACCAGCGGCGTAAAAATCTTAAAACTTTTGCAAAATTGATATAACCAGGGATGGATGAAAGAACATCCCTCCCTTCGTCTGTTCTTGATATAACGCAATTTGTAAACTTTTATTTTGATCTCGATTTTTCATCTGCATCTGTCATTATGCTTCACATAACTAATAAACATGAATGAAAAACAAACTTACGGTATATACCCTGAATGTGGCTTAATTCCTTAATAGAAATACATTAACAAATTCGATGTTGTTGAACAAAGTGCATGACATCTCAGAATCACAAAGGCAGGACGCATTGCATTTTGGGTTACAGGAAACATTTAGCGTCATCTATGTTTGAAAAAATACAATCGACTCTGGAGTAATTTATTAATAAAATATTAAAAAAAATTTTTATAAAATTCTGTTTTTTTTAAGTGCCTAATTTTTTTTTGTATTTGTTTTATTAATTGCGCAAAACACTTGAGAGTATTAAAATTGAGATTATAAAAGAAAATATTAAAAGGCATGAAAAAATTTACCATATATTGTAAATCGGCCATTCATTTATTTAAGAAATAAAGTACTATGACCAATCTATTATCTGAATTATTTTTATATTTGCGCCGTATGACCATCTGGCGGGATATGAAATTGTTTCAAATGGACGTATAATTCAAATAATAAGAACTAAATTTCAAAAAAATTATTCAATAAATTAATCTTGAAAAACATTATTTTATAAAGGCCCCAATACTAGGAAAAAACTTGAGTAAATTTTCAAAAAAATCGATCAAAAAAAATTTTCCTCTTCAAATCGTGGATCATGCCTATGATCTTTAATACAAATTCTTCCATTTCTAATGCACATAAATTTAAGTTCAGTTCATTAAAGAAAAGAGAAGTGGGGAGGGGATCTTGTTAATCCATTAGGTTGCATCTATATCATGTTGATATTAACATTCTAGACTTCGGGCGAGGAAAGAATTATTTTCTGCGAGAAGAAAACTAAACAGGAACTGGAGAAAAATTTAAAAAAAAAAGATACGGAAAAAGCAAAGATTCACACATCCGCTGAAGTTTTTTATGATTACAATATAACAATAGAAATAATAAAATACAAAAATTAAACCAATTAATAAATCCTCCTTGCTTCTCTATATATTTTTTCCTGCGTTCTTGGATCATCTGGATACCAGTTCTGTAGAAATCTTCAGGCTGATATCGAAACCACGTTAGGACAGCCTTTTTTCACTTCCTTATTGGAGCCGATTCTCTGCCCTCCCAAGAACTCTTTCAATGGTCCAAAAAGGTGATAGTCGCAAGGGGAGATCCGGGCTATATAAAGGATATGGTAAGGTGTTGCATTTGAGTTCCGTCAGTGTGTCCATCGTCAGTTTGGCTATGTGTGGTCCGGCATTGTCTTGCAGAAGACAATCACCACTAGTAAGATGTGCTGGTCGCTTTTTCTTTAGTGCCGGCTTTAGGGAAGCCCTCAAAATGTTACTGTAGAAGGGTGCATTTATGGTTCGTCGTTCTTCCAGAAAATCGACATGAACCGATATCTTTAATGTTCCAGAATATAGTCGCCATCACTTACGTTGCCGACAGTGTCATCTTGAATTTCTTGGGTCGTGGTGAGTCAGTGTGTTGCCACTCCATGCTCGCATGCTTTCAGGGTTTAATCCATGTCTCTTGGTAGTCACAACACGTGCTAGAAAACTGTCAACTTCCCTGTCATATCGCTACAGCAGCATGGAACAGACTTCCACCCGTGTGGTTTTGTGATTCTCGAAGAGATCCATTTGGCACAGATCTTGTTGAATTTCAGCGTATCGTTGATCATGGTCTCCACACTGCCAAGGCTGATGTTCAGTATTGAAGCCAATTTTCAGACATGAATTCAACTGCTGTCCCTTATCAGTTCATATGTTCGTGCGATGATGCAATCATTGACAGCAGTTGCTGGCCTTGCCTTATGAGATTATTGCCGGTGGATTTTCGCCCATCTTCAAACTTTTGGCATCAAGCAAAGACGGATGATCGAGACAATCATGACTCGGTGAACTGTCTTTGAAGTCTCTGATGAATTTCCGATGCTTTCACACATTTGTTGTGGAGAATCTTGATGATTATTCGTTGTTCCACTTTGGTCGACACATCGCTGTCCGTCTTTTTGTTTAAACAAACAATATCGGAATCTTAAGTGAAAATCAAATAATTCGAAAAAAATTGGCGATAGAACCACTGACTTCGCGAATACAGTAACAATGATTTTAATTAACATCGTTATGGTAATGCAGTACCACGCATTCTAAAGTGATTTTAGCTTAATTTATTATTTTTTTGTAATAAAAATTGGCTTTAGTATAAAAATTACTGTAAATGTATTTTATTTATTTTTTTTGTTTCTGTAATCTTGTTATTAATATTTGTCTTAAAATTTTAAGCACATTGTACAATTAAGAAAATGAATTTCCTGCCTTGCATAACGCAAAAAACTTACATTATGCTCGAAGCATGAAGTCAATTTATTGATTACAGCGCCAATTTTTCCGAATTTCGTCACATTCCCCTACACGAGGAGTGGAAATAAATATTTATATAATACAAAATCACTTTACTATTTATATAGTTTATTTCCTTCATGTTATGGATATTATTTGAAAAAATGGAAGGAAAAATGCTTGAGGAAATTGGTAGAGGCGTCGAGCATATGACACCCTAGGTTCCTTGTTCGAATCCAGGTCACAGAAATTTTCTTTCCATTTTTCATAACCTGATATATGGAGCATCAGCTCCAGTTTAATTTCATTATTTATTATTTTCTTCATGAAGAATATATTACAATTGTTTAGAAGACTTTGTAATGGAATCATTTATAAGGGTCGTACACATGAAAACGAAAATTTGTGTGGGGGAAAAAAAAGACGACGTGTAGGATCTTAAGTTTTTGTTTTCAACAATTGCTAAACCCCACGTGCAAATTGAACAATAGGTTGCAAGTGTTGCATCACGTGAGAAAGAACGATAGTTCGTGCTTTGAACAGGGTTGTTTGTTTTAAATCAAATGTTTTAAAACAAAAAAATGATTTAAAACTATTGTTTTAAATAAAAAAAAAATAAATAAATAAAAAACTGGTTCAAAACATGTTTCAAATCAAAAAAGTTTATTCGGAACAAAAACCATTAACAAAACTTGTGAAAATAAAAAAAATGTTTATGACAGGAATATATTTTGTCTACAATGAAAAAAAAAGCTGGAATGAATTTTGGTTTTTGAAATCAAACACTACTGACAAAAAAACACCGATGCTTAAAGTTATTTAAACATTACCACACATAAAGTAATTACCACACAATTACTATATACTGACAAGGGGGAACCAGGTCTGCTAAGCTTGGACTTAACTAAAATTTAAATATGTTGTTACGCACCCCTCCCACTGTTATATGGGATAGTAACTCATGCTAATGGCATTAGTTTACGAGGTATAACTATTTAAAGTTAGTCATGTAGGCTATTGATGTATATTTACAAATTCGGACAGTTTGACATACTAGTGGTCTATGTGGTCATGTGGGTACGTCGATAATTACAATGCTAAAGGCCCGGTTTCAATTCTTGCTCTTTTCCAAATTTAATTTTTTTTAAACATGTTTTTGAACAAATTATATATGAAACTAATATTAATTATTAAAAACATATTTTTATAATTTTTTGCATATTATATTTCATTTCAGAAAGGTAACAAATTGTTTATTTTTAATAACTTATTTTATTGGGTGGATACAAAAATGAGCCCCCCCCCCTTTTATTATCATAACCGAAGCAGATATGTCAATTTTGATGAATCCAATGAATAGGAAGTTGTGGGTGACCTATCTCATGGTGCACTTTTCATCATCCCAAATATGCAAATTAGGACACATTCAAATCCTATCTTTAAAACCGTTACGGAAAATTCCAATTGATGACTTGTTCAGCATAGAATTCCGAAGGGGTGCGTAACAACATATTTAAATTTCAGTTAAATCCAAGCTTAACAGGCCTGGTCCTCACCTTGTGAGATTTGTATGTTGAGACAGAAACATTACCTTTATTTTATTTAATAAAATTATTTTATAAATATTTTAAATTAATACAGTCGTTTCCCAGAATTCCCTTGAGATTCGAATTAAAGAGGTTTTCGAATAAAAGAAGTTCGAATTAAAGAGGTTCTACTGTATTTTAAAAATCAACATTTTTAAAAATTATTATTTCATAAATTATTACTTTATTAATCAAAATATAATGACTAAATGACTTAATAACTAAAACCGCTTATCTATTCAGAGGTTGATAGTATTTTCACAGAAGAGTTCTTATGTCATTCTCAAATTAAACTCTTTTTATTAGAAATTCTGTTGACAGTCTTCATTTGAAATGCTAAATCAAAAACAGGTGCGTCACAATAATTGATAGCGTGATAGAACCCATTATAGGCACTTTTTTTATTCATCTTTATATAATAACTATTATTTATTGTATTCCAGGGTTTTTGTGTCTCGTCCTTTTCTCTTATAAATATCCGTTCATATTTCCATCTACTAAAATTATCAGTAAAGTTATTGTAACAAGTGTAAGGTATATCATCTGAGCGAGTACGTATCTCTCATTTTAAGAATAAACGCTGATAAAATTATCTTATTACCCAGACACGTAACGCCTCAACCTATGTCAGTTCTTTTATATTTGCATTCATTAGAATGAGCAGTATATGTTTCTTTACATCAAGTGGACGCATACGTTGGAGAGTTCTTTCATGTCTACGTTTACGAAAATTAATTGTTAAACTTTTGTCACAATAAGTACAAGCATAGTGTCTTTCATCTGTAAGAATTTTTTTCATGTATCAGCTTCGAAAGTAATATTAAAAGATTTGTCACAGTAAGGGCAAGCATAAGGTCAGTCACATACATGACTTTTTTCTGTGCTTTTCTAAATTAGTACAAAAAAATTTTGTCACAGAAGCTGTAAGCCCAGGATTTATAACCTGTATGGAGTCTTTCATGATTCCGATTCTCATTATTAGTCTTAACAATTTGTCACAATATGTGCAACCATATGCTTTTAAATTTGTGTGAATTCCTTCATGTACATGCTTTTTCTAAAGTGCTATAAATTTCCCTAAATGTGCAAGCATGGTGCATTTCTGCTGAATGAGCTCTTTAGTGTACTTACTTTTTTGCCGGAGCTAAAGGTTTTATCACAATAGGTAAAACCTTAGGGCTGTTGAACTGCGCGAATTCTTTCATGTTTCCATTTAACAGAATACCCGTAAAGGCTTTGTCACTTTAAGTGCAATCATAAGGCCTTACACCTGTATGAATTCTTTCATGATTCTGCTTCTCGCTAAATGAAAGACTTTGATCACAAAATGTGCAAGCATTGGGCTTTTCACCTTTATGAGCACTTTCCTATACCTATTTTTTTTTTTCATTTGGAGCTAAAAGTCTTGTCACAACTGGTCCAAACACTGGATTGCTCGCCTGTATGAGTTCTTTCGTGTCTTTTTTTATTCGAACTATAAGAAAACGCTATATCACATTAGGCGCAAGCATAGGGTTATTCACCTGAATGAGTTCTTTCATGTAATTTTTTTTCTGTGTAAGTGTTTAATCTTTTGTCACGGTACGTGCAATCATACGGTCTTACACCTGTATGAGTTCTTTCATTTTTCACTTTTTCGCTACTAGCCAAAGTCTTTTTGTAACAGTAGGCGCAAGCACAGGGTCTTTCGTCTCTATGAATTCTTTCATGATTCCGTATCTCGCTACAAGTCTTAAAAGTTTTTTCACAGTAGGCGCAATAAAAGGGTCTTTCACCTGTATGAATTCTTTCATGATTCCGCTTATCGCTACAAGTCTTAAAACTTTTCTCACAGTAAGCGCAAGCATAAGGTCTATCACCTGTATGAATTCTTTCATGATTCCGAATCTCGCTACTAGTCTTAAACGTTTTGCCACAGTAGGCGCAAGCAAAGGGTTTTTCACCTGTATGAATTCTTTCATGATTCCGCTTCTCGGTACTACCTATAAACGTTTTGTTACATTAAGCGCATCCATAGGGTCTTTCGCCTGTATGGATTCTTTCATGTCTATCTTTAACAGAATTAGTCCAAAACGTTTTGTCACAGTAGGCGCAAGTATAAGATTTCTCGCCTTCATGAGTTTTTTCGTGTACTTTCTTATTCGATAGAGTGATAAAAGTTTGGTCACAATAATTACAAGCATAGGGTCTTTCACCTGTATGAATTCTTTCATGTATGTATTTCTGTTGATTAGTCCTAAACGTTTTGTCACAGTAGGCGCAAGTAAAGGATTTCTTCCCTCCATTAGTTATTTCATTTACTTTCTTATTGTCCAAAAAATCATAAGTCCTGAACTTTCTTAAGTCTTAAAATTTTGTCACTGTGGGCGAAAGCATAAGTCTTGTATTAGACCATAGAAGGCGCACTTTATTGTATTAGACCATAGAAGGCGCACACATAGGGTCTTTCACCTGTATGAATTCTTTCATGTTCTTTCTCTTTCGAATTATGGCTAAAAGTTTTGTCACAAATGGTGCAAACAAACAGCATTGTACTTGTGTGAGTATATATATGATTACCTGTATTAAGTGAAAAAATTTGGTGTGAGCTGAGTCTCTGATGTCCTTCTCATACGATAAAATTGCATTATGGGAGGAATCAGAGCTGTTAATCTTATATATGGAGACGTTTTCTTCAATCACTGATGAAAGGAAGGCACGTCCTGCTATAATGTCCTTAATTAGAACTAACAAATCATGAAGAATGTGTTCGATATTATTCTTTTGTTCTGCACATAAGGAGAAGTGAGCATGAACAAGAGCAAGCGAAGGAAGCAAGGACTGCCGATGCTAAGTAACTGTGACGTCACTAATTGACCGGACAAGCAAATAATACAGGAGAAATGCTTGGCATACGCTCTTCTGATGCCGCATTTAATATAGTTTAATAAATACTAAGAAAAACCCAAGCATGCAACATATTTCCAAAAGATTCACAAAATGTTCAATCCGAAATCATGTCAAGTTTTGCACTGAATACTTTTGGAGCAGACGACTTCAGCGACATATTCGAAATGATTTGTTTGATTTACCTCGTCGAAAATTTGAAAGACTGCTATAACCTCACGGAATTCAAATTATACAATGAATTAAATTTTTAATATCAAACACTACTATGGACTAGCCAAGCGCGCAAAGAAACATATTTGGGCTTAGCGAGCACCCAACTCCTCTCAATGTTTATAAATTAAGAATATTCATCTGCATTAGGCAATTGAATTGCATGCATGAAAATGTCAATATGGGGGGGGGGGGGGGGAAGATAAAACAGCACAACCTTTATAATTAGCTAAAAAAAATATGAAAAAAAGTGACAACTTGGCTCTCAATAAAGTGTTCAACAAAAAGCATAAATTTGTGAAATGTTATGTTGTGATGATAAATTTATAAGCATCATTGGAGAAAATATAACACATTACTCAATTAGTGGCAGGCTATTGTATTTTACTTACAATAAATTAGATGCACAGATCATTTAAATTATTGCATTACAATAAAAGTGACTTTTCCAGTTCATGAATTAAAAGAAAGGTTTTCATTTATGAAAATAATACAGAAAAATATTAATTTATCAGATTAATATATATAAAATATATCTGTAATTTTATGCCATAATATATAATTAATTTTATCTTAAATTTCAAATAAGTAAAAAGAGTATATTAACTGTTGTTGTCTTCCTTCGCTTCTCATTTGGAAGTGTAGTGAATGTTGCATGAACTTGTCACTATGTGGAGATTTTTTTTTCAAACCCTTACTTCTGCTTTTGCTTTACGCAACTGAGAACAGATGTACCGAGGTGGAAAATAATTTCTGCTGAAAACGGAAATTTATGAAATTCAGTTTTCTGCCTAAATTTTTTACACAAATGGGACCCTAGCCTTACTCCTAAACGTTTTGTCACAGTGGGCGCAAACGTAGGGGGCTTTCACCCTTACAAATTCTTTCATGTTTCCGCATCTTGCTGTCAGTTCAAAAAGTTTTGTCACATTCGCCACAAGCATAGAGTCTTTCACCTGAATAAATTCTTTCATGTGTTTGCTTCTTCGCATGAGTCCAAAACGTTTTCTCACAGTGGGCGCAAGCATACGGTCTTTCACCTGTATGAATTGTTTCATGTTTCCGCTTCTCGACATTAGTTATAAAAGTTCTGTCATAGCAGGCGCAAGCACAGGGCCTTTCGCCTGTATGAATTCTTCCATGTGTCACCTTATGGTCACTAGTCCTAAACATTTTGTCACAGTATGCGCAAGCAAAGGATTTTTCCCCTGTATGAACTGTTTCATGCATGCACTTCGCTGCTTTAGTCCTAAACGTTTTATCACAATAGACGCAAGGAAAGGGTTTTTAACCTGTATGAGTTCTTTCATGTGTCACCTTATGGCTACTAGACTTAAATTTTTTATCACAGTAGGCGCAAGGAAGGGTTTTTCACCTGTAAGACTTTTTGCATGTTCCCGCTTATCGCCATTAGTTATAAACGTTTTGTCACAGTAGGCCCATGGATAGGGTCTTACACCTGTATGAATTCTTTCATGTCTCAGCATATGGCTACTAATCTAAACTTTTGTTACAGCATGCGCAATCAAAGGGTCTTTCACCTGTATGAATTGTTTCATGTCTCATCTTATGGCTACTAGACCTAAAAGTTTTGTCATAGTAGGCGCAAGCATTGGGTCTTTCACCTGTATGAATTCTTTCATGTGTCACCTTATCGCTACTAGACTTAAATTTTTTATCACAGTAAGTGCAAGGAAAGGGATTTTCACCTGTATGACTTTTTTCATGTTCCCGCTTCTCGCCATTAGTTATAAAAGTTTTGCCACAGTAGGCGCAAGCTTAGGGTTTTCACCTGTATGAATTCTTTCATGTGTCACCTTATGGCTAGGAGACCTAAACTTTTTGTCACAGTAGGAGCAAGCATAGGGTCTTTCACCTGTATGAATTCTTTCATGTGTCGCCTTATCGCTACTAGACTTAATTTTTTTATCACAGTAGGCGCAAGGAAAGGGTTTTTCACCTGTATGACTTTTTTCATGTTCCCGCTGATCGCCATTAGTTATAAAAGTTTTGTCACAGTAAGCGCAAGCACAAGGCCTTTCACCTGAATGAATTCTTTCATGTCTCACCTTATGGCTGCTAGACCTAAACTTTTTGTCACAGTAGGCGCAAGGAAAGGGTTTTTCACCTGTGTGACTTTTTTCATGTTCCCGCTTCTCACCGTTAGTTATAAAAGTTTTGTCACAGTAGGCGCATGCATAGGGTCTTTCACCTGTATGAATTCTTTCATGTCTCACCATACAGCTACTAGACCTAAAAGTTTTGTCACAGTAGGCGCAAGCATAAGGTCTGTCACCTGTATGAATTCTTTCATGTGTCACCTTATGGTTACTAGACCTAAACTTTTTGTCACAGTATGCGCATGCATAGGATCTTTCACCTGTATGAACTGTTTCATGTTTCCGCTTTTCACCATTAGTTATAAAAGTCTTATCACAGTAGGCGCAAGCATAGGGTCTCTCACCTGTATGAATTCTTTCATGTCTCACCTTATGACTACTAAACCTAAACTTTTTGTCACAGTACGCGCATGCATAGGATCTTTCACCTGTATGAATTTTTTCATGTTTCCGCTTCTCGGCATTACTTATAAAAGTTTTGTCACAGTAGGCGCAAGCATAGGGCCTTTCACCTGTATGAATTCTTTTATGTGTCACCTTATGGTTACTAGACCTAAACTTTTTGTCACAGTAGGCGCATGCATAGGATCTTTCACCTGTATGAATTGTTTCATGTTTCCGCTTCTCATCATTAGTTATAAAAGTTTTGTCACAGTAGGCGCAAGCATAGGGTCTTTCACCTGTATGAATTCTTTGATGTCTCACCTTATGGCTACTATACCTAAACTTTTTATCACAGTAGGCGCAAGCATAAGATCTTTCACCTTTATGTATTTTCTTTTTCGATTTATGGCTAAAGGTTTTGTTACAAACAGTAGAAACAAACGGCTTAGCACATGTGTGAGCATTCATATCAGTTCCTTTATTATTTGAAAAAGTTTTGGTGTTAGTTATGTCTCTGATGTCCTTTCTATACGATAAAATTACATGAAGTGAGGAATCAGAGCTGTTAATCTTATATATGGAAACATTTTCTTCAATGATTGGTGAAAGGAAGGCACGTCCTGTAATAATGTCTTTAATTAGAACTAACAAATCATGTAGAATGTTTTCGATATTCTTCGTTTGTTCTACATTTCTTCTCTCTACCAATATGGAAATGAGGGGCTTTTTAAATGAATTAGTCTCTTCCAGTGGTTTACGAATAATGTTACTTTCGTTATACACAAGGGAATTTCTTTGAAGGCCTTTTCCGCTTATCTTGTTGAAATCTCTTTCAGTGACATTTTTTAGGTTATTGTTATAAAATACTGATACACATCGTAGATATTTTGAGACGTTAATATTGCATTCTAGAATATTTTCGATGTTCTTTAATGAAACCGAAGCCACTCCGTTTGTAATAGTTTTGATTATAGCTAATAAATCATCAAGAAGTTCCGTGCCTTCTCTGCTACTAGAAAAAATGACGTGGCATTCTCTTTCATTAATAGCTTCCATTTTGTGTAAGATTTGAAAATGTGGTATTTTTTCAGATCTGAAATCCAGATGACGTTGCCTATAAAAAAATTAATTATTCAAACTATAACGTTAGCCTATGATTTGTTAAAAGATTGGATATTGTAATCAAACTATTAAAATCATGTATATACCAACATAAAACAGATACGTTATTATAATAAAATTCGTATTTGTTCGACTTTAAATAAGCTTCATATAATAGTAAAAGAGATTTCAAAATAATGTACGAATGAAGAAAAAAAAATTCCGTTTACTTAATGGTCACGAATTTCTCAAATACAACGATTATAAATATACCTCTCATTTCTATGCGAATCATGAAGTACTCAAATTTTAAACTCATCTGGAGAGATGTGAGCTTATACAATGTGTAGCCACTTTCTTAGCTGTACTATTTTCCACTGCAATCTCTGCAACAATGGCAACAACACCAGTCACATGTTTTGGCATCGTTGAAATGCTAAGCAGAATGTTATGGTGCTGGTGGACGTCACACTGCACACTGTCTGGACTGTCTATAAAGAATTAATTTGTATACTTGACTCTTTGTAAGCAACAAACAATACAAGAGCTGAACAAGTTTGTAGTTGGCTTTCTCTGTGTATCTCCTATGGTTTAGTAGATACGATCCATATGTCCTAATTTGCACATTCACAACACTGTAAGTGCCACCCTGAGTAAGATCACCTTATCCTATTTATTCCTTTTATGGAAATCATATAACTACATTTGTATCGAAGGCAGAAAGGGGAGGGGGGTGCAGACTTTTGACTTACCCTGTATACAGAGTGTTTCTAATCGTATGTACGAAACATTACATACAGTTAGGGCATGCCAATGCAAACAGTTTTTACCATAGCTTGGCGGGTCGGAACCATACAATTCTCCGTGTATGGGGGCGAGAAGTCATAACACTGGTAAACTGTGATAATATATGCACATGACAAAAAGATGTGCATGCTTTAAAAATTCCCGATAAAAGGGATGGCACACCATATTAATTGCAATCATTAAGTAGAGTTACAATCTTCTGATGTGTATCTCTCCATGATCAAGTTTATACTAAAGCTCCACCTATCCAATTTCAAAGTAAGCATATGCTATATTCATTTTTAAAAATCTTTGCTTTTAAATAACGAAATTTCAAGAATAAAGTATTTAACGTAGGCATCATATTTCCTTTATGTATAAATGTAAATAAATTCAATTTTATAAAATTTAAATAAACGAGTAGAACGACTTTTCCTGATCAGTAGATCAATCATATCTCGGATATCTTGAAATTGATCTATCTCTAGATCTTGAAACATAACACGGTGATGCTGCTCTATCTCACAGATATATAGAAAAATATATTGACTATATATCTGCGCTCTATCTCCAGACCACAACGGGATTCGAAAATGAGATTCGCTGATATCGAGAGTGAGAGTACATGCGTCTGACCGTTCGCGACTATCAATGCGGGGAGCGTATATTCGAAACGCACGAGGTGCAGACCATCATTCGCCCTCTAGTGACAATAAACATAACCTTACGCCCTCCAGGAGTCCAACTTCCAGCATCTGCTTGAAAAATCGCTATCATCGAGCCCAAAATTAATGCTAAGAGAGCAAAATACTATACTAAATACAAAATAAAATAAAAACTGCATAAAATAATGAAATAAAATTCAATATAAAATAATAATAAAATATCGAAGTAAATAATAAATGTGTGCGATAGATCTCAGATCGCCAGTTCAAATTCAAGCATGAATTTTTTTTTTTTTTTTCGGTTTTTATAATATTTAAAATGTCTCAACAATATTTCGTTAATTACACAACGTAACAGCATTTTGCTTATAACGTTTTAATGCTGTTTCCTAATGAATTCGGTGACGCTGATTCTAAAAATGATATTTGTTTCACTCTACTGTCGACGGTTGCAGAATTATGACTCATGTTGCGCATATATGATTGTGTTGAATGTCAATTATGACTCATCTTCTTGGGTGCATAACGTCAATAAAAATGAATTATCTGCATTCACATATAGACTTCTTCAACAGCTAGTTTCTTTCATCCATGATAGCCATGCGTACATAATGATATGGCTTTTGTTTTCTGATATATACAACTACTGTACTTGCCAAATGCATATTGCTAGGTAAATCATTTTCGATTTTCGTTGCGGAGAACATGACTTGAACGTTGCGAAGGTGAATCCTCGAGTGAAGGATGGGTCGAACTTTGAAACACCAGGGGTTTTTTTCGTTTGTTTTTTTTTTTAAATAATATCTGTTGGGTAGCGACCAGAGGAAAATATTGCATGGGGACAAATCAGCTGAGAGACTTTCGAATAGCGAATGACTTTCGAGAATGGTTTCGGCAGTGCATCGCCAATAACACGTATCGAACTTTGAAACTGGCGCTCGGAAGCATATAGCCATGTTTATCGTCACTAGAGGGCGAATGATGGTCTGCACCTCGTGCGTTTCGAATATACGCATCCGGGGATAAAAGATTGGAAAAAACATAAGAAGCTATTATATGAAATAAACAAAAATAAATAAGTAAATAAAACAAAACAAAATAGGGAATTGCATGGAACGAAAAGGTTTCGGACAGTGTACTTATTTCTTCATATATTTTACCATGGATATTTTACTGTGACATAAGAATACAGGGATTACAATCATTTGATGGGGGAGGGGGGGGGCATGTCAGTATAGCAATCTCGTGCCTTGCACCAGTGGCGGTAAACTGTTGAAACTTTTGAAAAACTGATATAACCAATGACGGATGATGAGCCTCCTTTCATCCGTTTTTGATATAAGATTTGTAAACTTTTATGTGTGTTCTATTTCGAACTCGTTTTTTCATCTGTATCTGTCGTTATGCTTCACATAATTAATAAACATGAATGAAGAACAAACTTACTGTATATTTTCTGAACCTGGCTTAATTCTTTAATAGAAATCGATTAACAAATGCGATTTCGTTACACCTAGGACGATAATACATGTATTATCGTCCTAGGTTACACAAGGAGAAGGACATCTCAATAATCACAAAGGCACGACGCATTGCATTTTGGGTTAGAGGAAATATTTAGCAGCGTCATCTATGTTTGAAAAATGGATATACAATTGAGTTGGAGTAATCTTATACAAGTATAAAAAATGCTAAATCCTCCTGCTCCATGCCCGTTTCCACAGTGACGTGCAACAATACAACCTTCATTGTTTCCAACAAATGATAAAATACTCATTATTAAAAAACTAAAAATCGCAGCCGAGGAAACAGAGTATTAAAAAAATCTTATCTTTTTTCGTAGGCTATGGTTCAAAAATATATTGTTATCATAGATTAACTATATACATCTATTGTGCATTTATAAATAGCACACTAAAATAAATAAATAAATCAAATTAAATTCTAAATAAGTGATTTAGCTATTCTAAATTACGAAATTCATTACATGTATACGATTCTTATTTTATTAATATCTTTTTTTATTATAAAAATAATAACATTCAAATAAAATTTTGAAGTTGACTAACAATTCATATCACAAGTAGGGAACATTAGTTTTTACAATTTACGATATTCGTTAAGTGGGCATAGTAATAATTTTGCAGTTGAATAAAAAAGGAAAAGTCATAATAAAGAAAAAAAAACCCAATCGAATAAAATCAAAAAGCAAATGACATTATTTTTTTCTCATTTTATAATGTTCCTTAAATATGTATAATTAGTTTTTTTTTTTTAATTTTAAAATATAGTGGTCGTGGAATATGCCCCCAAAACAGTCTGCCTAGGAAATTGAGCAATGAGGGAGGCAAAAAAAAAAATAAATAAATAAATAAATAAAATAATGTTAGGATTATGTGTGGCACGGCAAATAAAATAGCATAGAATACAGTTCATAGAAAAAGGTTTAAGGCATCGAACTTTACACGACTATGGTCAAACAATAATAGATTTAGAATACAGAGTAACAATGCCGTTACTAAGTAACACGGTTGCTAAGCGCAACAATAGCCTGTGCGGAGAGAGCTCACGTTAAACAAAAGAAATGAGGAGATTGTAAATAAAATAAATTATATATTTAACACCCCCCCCCCCCCCTCAATCGAGATATTATTCTTTTGGAGTTTTAAGTCCCATACCTCGGATGCATGTTTGCAGCTTTGGTCCGGTGAGCGCTTTGGTCATAGCATCTGCAATCATATCTTCGGTACGGAGGTAATTTAAGTTGATTGGGTGATCGATCAGAGATTGACGCACAAAATAATACCTAATGTCGATGTGTTTTGATCGACCGTGAAAGACCGGGTTTCGTGCAAGTTTTTCCGCTCCTTGGTTGTCATTGAAGAGGTGGACATGGCTGAGTCTTTCGAATCCAAGTTCGGTTAACAATCTGTTGAGATATATAGATTCCTTTTACGGCATCAGAGAGGGCCATATACTCAGCCTCAGTTGAAGATAATGCGATTGTTCTTTGCTTTCTACTGTCCCAGGATATGGCGCTGCCTCCTAAGACAAAAGTGTATCCTGCGTAGGATCGGCGGTCCATCGTGCATCCTCCCCAATCAGCATCTATGTAGCCTTGTAGTGATTGTCCTGTCCCTTTATAGATTAGAGAGAGGCTCATGGTGCCCTTCAGATATCTGAGTACTCTCTTCGCTTGAGTCCAGTGGGATTTTTCATAGTCTGCTTTGAATTGATACAGGTAGCTTACAGCATGAGCAATATCTGGGCGTGTGCCTGTGGCGAGATACATAAGGCCTCCAATAAGTTCGCGATAAGGTAATGTGGCCTTTTTTTTTCATTTTCAATAGATTTTGTAGTAAGCTTGATTCCTGGGTTCAGTGAAGTGTTCACCGTTTTATAATTTTCCATTCCGAACCTGTTGAAGAGGTCTTTGATATATCCTGTTTGCGAAAGTCGGATTTCTGTATCTTGAGCTTTCTTGTGTTGAGATATCTCGATTCCTAGGCAAAATTTTGCTTCACCTAAGTCCTTTATTGAAAATTCTTTACTGAAGGATTCTCGGAATATTTTCAGCTTCGTCGGAATTTTGGAGCATGCAAGGATATCATCAACATAAATAAGTATAAAAGTTTCTTTTGCATCGTCTGTGTACATACACGGGTCGGCGCTTGTGGGTGTTAATCCAAGCTTACGGAGAGTGTCATCAATTTAGAGTGCCATAATCTGCGTGATTGTTTCAGTCCGTGATTGTTACTCTAGCATTTCCATGTGTCCATATGACCATTGAGATATGCTGTAGTGACATCTAGTTGTATAATTTTCATTTTGGTTTCTGCAGCCAAAGCAGCTAGTGTTCTGAGTGAGTTGAGTCTGGCTACAGGGGCGAAGGTATCATGGTAATCGACTCCAGGTCGTTGAGAAAAGCCTTGAGCTACCACGCGTGCTTTTCTTCTTTCTAATGATCCGTCGACTCCATATTTGTATGAGAAAGATAAATCAAGTTAGAAAATTTCCTTACAGTTCTTAATGACTGAAACAGCCTATCTTTTCAGAGGTTGATAGTATTGTCAAAGTAGAGTTCTTACATCATCCTCAAATTAAACTTTTTCCATGAGAAATTCTGTTCATACACCCAGTCTTCATTTGAAATGCTAAATCAGAAACAGGTTCATCACAATACTTGATGCCGTGATAGAACTCCAGGCAGGCACTTGTGAATTAGTCATAAAACTGCCTTTTTTTTTGGAAAACGTTTTTTGTAGGCGTAAAAATAACCAAGTGATTCTTTCATATTTCCATCTACTAAATTTATCAGCAAAGTTATTGTAACAAGTGTAAGGTGCACCATCTGAGTGTGTTCGTATCTCTCTTTATAAGAATAACCGCTGATAAATTTATCTTATTACCCAGACATGTAACCCCTCCACCTACGTCAGTTCCTTTATAATTGCATTCATTAGAATTAGCAGTAAATATTTCGTTATATTAGGTGGACGCATAGGTTCATTCACAATGATGAGTACTTTCATGTATAAGTTTAAGAAAATTAATCGTAAAACTTTTGTCACAATAGATACAAGCATAGGATCTTTCATCTGTATAAATATTTTCATCTATCTTCATCTAGCTACGAAATGAAATATTAAAAGATTTGTCACAGCAGGCACAAGCATAGATTCATTCACATATATGACTTCTGTCATGTAAGCGTTTTTTTTAAATTAGTACAAAAACATTTTGTTACAATAGCTGTAAGCCCAGGGTTTTCACATGTATAAATTCTTTCATGTATCCATTTCTCGTTTCTAGTCATAAAAGTTTTGTCACAGCAGGTGCAAGCATAAGGTCTTTCATCTGTTTGAATTCTTTGATGACTCCATTTCTCACTATTAGTCTAAAAATTTGTCACAATAGGTACAAGCATACAAATTTAAATAGGAGCGAATTCTTTCTCGTACATTCTTTTTCCAGAGAGTGCTAAAAGTTCATCCCTAAATGTGCAAGCATGGTGCTTTTCAGCCGAATGAGCTCTTTCGTGTACTTGCTTTTTTTTATTGGAACTGAAAGTCTTGTCATAATAGGTAGAAGCTCAGGGTTGTTCACCTATCTGTTTCTTTCTTCCTTGCGTTTAACAGAATAAGCCATAAAGGCTTGTCACATTAAGTGCAAGCATAAGGCTTTTCACCGTATGAATTCTTTCACGATTCTGCTTCTCGCTACCCGTCTTAAAAGTTTGATCACAAAATGTGCAAGCATTAGGGTTTTCACCTCTTTCCTATACTTGCTTTTTTCAATGGAAGCCAAAGTGTTCTCTCAACTGGTCGAAGCATATGATTCCTCGCCTGTATGAATTCTTTCGTGTGTTTTTTTATTCGATCTCTTAGAAAAAGATTTATCACAGTAGGCGCAAGCATAGGGTTTTTCACCTGTATGAATTCTTTCATGTAATTTTTGTTCCGTATAAGTGGTAAATGTTTTGTCACAGTAGGTGCAATCATACGGTCTTTCACCTGTATGGATTCTTTCATGCTTCACCTTATTGCTACTAGCAATGAACCTTTTGTCACAGTAGGCGCAAGCATAGGGTCTTTCACCTGTATGAACTCTTTCATGATTCCGCCTCTCGCTGTAAGTCTTAAAAGTTTTGTCACAGTAGACACAAGCATAGGGTCTTTCACCTGTATGAATTCTTTCATGATTTCGCTTCTCTCTACAAGTCTTAAAAGTTTTGTCACAGTATGCGCAAGCATAGGGTCTTTCACCTGTATGAATTCTTTGATGACTCCGCTTCCCGCTGCAAGTCTTAAAAGTTTTTTCACAGTAGGCGCAAGCATAGGGTCTTTCGCCTGTATGAATTCTTTCATGATTCCGCTTCTCACTGTAAGTCTTATAAGTTTTATCACAGTAGGCGCAAGCATAGGGTCTTTCACCTGTATGAATTCTTTCATGACTCCTTTTCTCGTAACTAGATATAAACTTTTTGTCACAGTAAGTACATGCATGGGGTCTTTCACCTGTATGAATTCTTTCATGTCTATACTTTACCGCATTAGTCTTAAACGTTTTGTAACAGTAGGCGCAAGTATAAGATTTCTCGCTTGAATGAGTTATTTCGTGTAGTTTCTTATTCGAAGAAGTGTAAAAGGTTTGGTCACAATAATTACAACCATATGGTCTTTCACGTGTATGAATTTTTTCATGTGCTTTCTTTTTCGAATAATAGCTAAAAGTTTTGTCACAAACGTTACAAACAAACGGCTTTGCACTTGTATGAGTATTCATCTGACTGCCTTTATTATCATTAATTGAAAAGGTTTCCATTTGAGTTGAGGCTCTGATGTCCTTTTCATACGACAAAATTATATAATGTGAGGAATGAGAGCTGTTAATCAAATATATTGAGACATTTTCTTCAATTATTGATGAAAGGAAGGCACGTCCTGTAATAATATCTTTGATTAGAACTAACAAATCATAAAGAATGTCGTTTATGTTCTTGGTTTGTTCCAAATTTTTTCTTTTTAGCAACGTGGAAATTAGGGTTTTTTTAAATGATTTGGTCTCTACCAATGTTTTAAGATTAAGGTTACTTCCGTTGTACACAGGAAAATTTCCTTGAAGTCCTTTTCCGCTTATCATTTTGAAATCTCTCTCAGAGATACTGTTTAGGCTATTATTATAAAATACTTTTAGACTTGGTAGATATCTTGAGATTTTAATATTGCATTCTAAGTTATTTTCGATGTTCGTTAATGATACCGAAGCCACTCCGTTTGTAATACTTTTGATTATAACTAATAAATCATTCAGAAGATCCGTGCCTTTTCTGCTACTAGAAAAAGTGACGTGGACTGCTGTTTCATCCATAGCTTCCATTTTGTGCATTATTTCTTCAGATTTGAGATCCAGATGACTTTGCCTATAAAAAATTAATTATTAAAACAATAACGTCATCCTATCATTTGTTAAAAGATTGGATATTGTAATCAAACTATTAAAAATCATATATTCAATAACATAAAACAGATACTTTATTACGTAAAGTTATTACATAAAACACTAAATTTCGTATTTGTTGGACTGTAAATTAGCTTACAGTTACTTAATAGTTACGAATTTCTCAAACAAAACTATTATAAATATACCTCTCATGTAGATGCGAATCACGAAATACCCAAATTTTAAACTCGTCTGGAGAGATGTGCGCTTATACATTATGCAAACACTTTCTTAGCTGTACTATTTTCCTTGTATAATGAACGTTCTGTAGCCATTACAAAAAGGGCATAGACTCCCCCACATATTTTATTTACATCATTTTTTAAACGTAAGATGCGTCTCAAAAGTTTAAAGAAACATGTTTTTGTTCAAAAGAAAAAAGACTATTGAAGGTACATACAAATGCTTTAATTACTAGCTGCACAAAGCACTTAAAAGAAACTCCTGAAAATATTATTCACGAAAACATAATAGAAATAAAAATATTCAACAAAATGGAATTTTGCGTGTCTCAAAAGTTTAAAGAACTACCCTCAGATGCTGAATGGAGACGTCCAACATGTAAATTTGCGAGTGACAGCGAATAAATCTGTTGCACAGTCAGTTGTTTTTTTCAAAGAAAGCTTTTCTTCCCCTCACAATTGACCTAAGACGATGCCTCGCCAATCTCAATTCACAACTGATGAAGTGGCTGAAATCTGGTGATTGAAAGCCAACGAACAATCTGTTACTGATATTGTCACAATTACAATCTCTTGAAGAGGAGTTCATCGTTCTAGCAAAAACCACGATCTGGTCGTCCCAAAGTTACCTCAACTCCCGATGACAGACGCATTGTACGACTGGCAGCCACACAAAATCTTTCTATTCGCCAGATACTAAACGTGACTGGGTTAAACATATTAAAAGACACTGTACACCGGCGAGTAATTGCGAGTGGGCATGTTGTTTACAAAAAAATGACGAAGAAACCGCCTCTGACTGCCAAGTACATTCAAGACAGGCTACGCTGGGCACAAGAACTCATGGCCTGGAAAGACGAATGCATGTCGGTGTTGTTCAGTGATGAAAAGAAGTGGAACTTAGATGGTCCTGATGGGTGGGCATCATACTAGCACGACCTACGACAGGAACCGAAGACCTTTAACTCAATACAACAAGGAGGTGGTTTTGTCATGGTTTGGGGCGGCTTCGCATTCAACGGTACCACCAATTTGGCTTTCATCAGTGGAAGAGAAATTCGCTGACATACCAAAAAACCCTTACACAGTATCTTTTGCCCGCCTGTGATCATTTGTGTGGCCTGGAATTCGTGTTCCAGTAGGATAACGCCAGCATCCATACTTCACAATCAACAATGGAGTGGTTCAGAAAACAAAATATTCACGTTATGACTTGGCCCCCAAGAAGCCCAGACTTGAACCCCATAGAGAGTCTATGGAGAATCATGTCTCGTGCAGTTTAAGACGGCGGACGTCAATTTTCTTCGACTGATGAATTGAAAAAATGTTTTTCCAAAATGAATATATACTATATTAAGGGTTTCTCTTTTATATTCAAATTCAGATATTGCAAAACTTCATCAAACAAACAGCCCGAGCAACCCGCCGGGCTTATCAGCTAGTTTTCAATAAAAAGAAATGATTTTCACGTACGGTGAATCTTTCATTATTATATTTTGTGCTTGGACATGAATGTTTCGATATCACCATGTCCTGCCGATATAATCCCCCCGCAATTTCCTGTGCTCAATTTAAGCTTATTGAACTAAAAAATAAGTTACGATCATTACACGAGGAGACGCGGCATTGAAACGCGAGATCGATGCAGCAGTGAGGAGAAACGTCATTTTGAGGTCTTCCGTAGCCTACGAGAAAATCTTTTCTCGTAGGCTACGGAGGTCTTCATCTCATCTAAAGTGGTGTTATTTAATAACGACCCGCTGATGTAACCAATAACGGATGAAGAACCTCCCTTCATCCGTTCTTGATATAACCTTTTTTCAGCGATCTATTTTCTTGAGAAAATAATACTTCTTACACAAGGATAGAAAATATTTTTTTAAAACTTCAATAATTGACATTTTGCTTTAAAATTTTATTTTTGTTATGTTGAATAATTCTGCTTCTGATTAATAATTTTTTGATCGATTAAAAATAACATGTCTTTTTTTAAACAATACATTAAAATCTATAATAATATTTTCTATTTGGAATGCTTGATTTCAATCCTTTTCTAAAAAATTACAAATATAATAATATCGAATTTAAAAATAGTCAAAATTTAAGGAGAAGTCTGTTTTAAATAATGCAAAATTTTTTTTTTTAATATCTCTATTTGTTTTGTTTATTTTTTAACGATTTTTATATATAACTGTATGTGCTATGTTCTTTTTTTTTTTTTTTTTTTTTTTAGAAGATATATATATATAATTTGTTGTTAAATGGGTAACACGTGCATGACAATAGCTGGGAAAAATCACTTAATAGGAATTTATTCTCTCCCCCACCAGTTTGTTAAAGGCAATGACCTGGCAGCGATCGCGACCTGGCATTTTCTAGCTTCCTTGTTTTCAGAAGGAACATTCTCTAATAACGTCATCAAGAAACGATCTCCTCAGTAATGGTTTTAATTTTTGTGAAATAACTTATGAAAAAAAATATAATTTACAAGAAAAAAAAAGTTTTAAAACATGAATATAAGGAATCATTTTAATATAATTCAATCATTAAATGATTCAAGTGTGCCCTTGGATTTTTATAATAAATTCGTATTTTTATTGTACACATGCTTTCTAAAATGTCGAATATTATTGATTATTGATATATAATTTATTTTCAATTAATTATGAAGCTTTCAAGAATTCAACAAACGCAGTTTGAAATTTTTATCGATGAAAGAGAAATTCTTTTTTATCGTCATGATTTCACCCCCCCCCCCTCCTTTGACAACACCTGTAGAAAATCATTATTTTTATTATATTTTATCATTTAGTTTTAAAATTTAAAGGGATATATTAGTAATGAAGTGTATCTGAAAAAAAAATTAAAAAAATTGCAATTTATCTGTAATATAATTTCAGTTATATGCATTTAAATTTTGTAATCTGTTATTTGGAACTGATAGAGCTGTTCCTGGCTGAATTCGGCCAGGTTCGCTGCGAAAAGGAGAAGCATCATTTTGAAGAGACTTTGATGTTCTTTGAAGAAACTTTAATGTTCTTTAAACACGAAGACGTTGTAGTACAGAAGAGACGCGGCATTGAAACGCGAGATCGACGCAGCAGTGAGGAGAATGTCATTTTGACGTCATCACCTCATCTAGGGAAATCAGATGAAAGGAGACGAATGAAACTAGATGAATGAAGAACAAACTTACTGTTTATATCCTGAATGTGGCTTAATTCCTCAAAAGAAAACGATTATGTGCGGTTTTGTTAAACAAGGAGAACGACATCTCGATTCACAAAACTTGCCTCTGGCGAAAGGAACTGCTCCGCTCTGTGATTGGTCAAGTGATCACACATCACTGAATGTAGGGAACTGAAACTGAAAGTGCTCCAAGTTGTCTGAGGACTGCTAAGGAGTCCACGGGGAAGGAGAGAAAAGCCATCTTGCTCCTCACACAACCTTATCTTCGTGGAGATGGCCAAAAAAGAAAGATTTGTGTGTATATTCTGTAACCCATTATTTAGTAAATTTTGTAATTTACAAAGGCACACAGTAACGTGCATAAACAAACACTAAAAATCATTAAAAAAAAAAAAAAGAAAGAAAATTCATAAGATTTTTTAAATTTTGTTTAAATTAAAATTCGTTCAAAAATACATTTAGTAATGAAAAATAATTATTTCAAAAAATTATTTTATCATTATAACAATAAGAATTACATAATAAAATGAATTTCTCCTCCTCCCTCTCTGATTTCACTCAAGAGGTTATAGTAAATGTTTTTTTTTTTCCTGAACGGTTGGCACCACGCAACTTAATGATGCGACAAAAGGAGGAATCGGGTGTTTGAAAATTGCTAACGAATGATAATCTTCTTCAATTCTTCTTCTGTTCTTTTTTCCAACTATTAGAATATCGTTGCTTCACCCAATCTTTTCATTTTTTTCTCTTTCTCGTAGTATCATTTAAAAAAAAAAAGTTTAAAAATAACCTAATTTAAAAAATTAAAAAAAAACATACCTCAGAGTTTTTCACCAATTTTTCTGTCCTAATTATTAAATTTTTCTTAAAATAATTGAATAGGCAAAAGATGTTTGTTAATTTGGACTAATGAATTGTTAAGAATATTAGCGTAATTTTGGTACCGCAAGGGTTCGCTAGAATGCGAACGCACATTTTCGCTCTCTCTAAGGCTTGGGTCACACTAGCGTAAAACACCACGTAAATACGCCGACGTAACGACGTCGCCAAGAGCGGCACCATGCTATTTACCGGAAGTGACATCACTGGCGTCGTTACGTCGGCGTATTTACGTGGCGTTTTACGCCAGTGTGACCTATGCCTCAAGGCGGATTTCCATGTACGCGTTAACGCGTCAAATGACGTCATTTTCTGCCCAAAACAGCAGTTTCTATCATTTTCGCTGCCCTTGTTTAGCTGCCCAGAGTTGATCTGAATCTAGTTCTAAATTCTGCCGAAACCGCAGTGCATCTTCTAAGCGCGCTGCTTTTGTGTTTTGCTGCCGATTTGGGCAGAAAATGACGTAATAGACAGGATTTATTAAGGAACCATTTATTAAAATGACGCTTGGAACCCTCTCACTCTATTATATCTACCAGCTTATTTGCTGGAATCTTCTATACACAATATATAAAAAGTTTAGTTTTATTGAACTAAAATTTCCTTTATTTATTTATTTATTTTTAGCTTAATTAAAAAGAAGGATGTTAAACGAGCTTCATTTGTTTTGTAAAATTGAGCGTCGATGCATTGAGTGTCAGAATATTTCTTTGTCAAAATATTTCATAAAGATCGGTCAATGAATACAATAATAATATTAATATAGCTTCTTTGGTGGATTTTTGGATTATCATGGATAATCATAGATCACCGTCGAACTTGATCTAGTAGCCCGAGAAGGCAGAGAAATTTGAACAGTGTTTATATAGATGGCACACGATACATTTTCGATATTGTGTGTAAATATATATTATTATTATTATTATTTCACCGACGCGTACAAAGGGCTGGATATTAAAAATAGGCCTACACATTTAAATCAGAGCTGGATTTTAAAAATAATAACGTTGTTCTGTCCGAAAATAAAGTTGTGTGCATTCTTTCTATATTCGCTTTAATATACATGTCACAGATTATTAATAGGCCGAGGCTATTTCTACGGGGTTCCGGGCGTTTCCCCCTTAGACATTTACCCCACCGGACACTCACCCCAGTGATATTTACCCCATTGACATTTCCCCCAGAGCCTTAACTGAAAAATGGACACTTACCCCCACAATATTTATCGCCAGATCACAGCCATTCTGTATTAAGTAAAAAATTAAAAATAATAATACCAGAGTAAAAAAAAAAAAAAAAAAACCTCGAAAATAATAACAAAAATATTTGGAGTTCAATTCAGTCTAATTGCATGACCTAGCCCATTTAAAA
>JAHWFO010063765.1:68226-83253 GCA_023313115.1 Rhysida immarginata
TTTTTTTTTTTACTCTGGTATTATTATTTTTAATTTTTTACTTAATAAAAGTTTAAGTTTAATTTGTCAAAATTTGTTTTGCTGTGGTTTCTTAACTTTCGCCATTTATATTACTTAAGACAATTTCCGATACCTATTTCAGTACAAATTTAATACTAGAATATTAAATGAGTGGCTGTGATCTGGCGATAAATATTGTGGCTCTGGGGGGAATTTCACTGGGGTGAGTATCCGATGGGGTAAATGTCTAAGGGGTAAATGCCCTACACCCATTTCTACGTACTTTAATTCTTAGTCTGCTGTGATCTTAAAAAGATATGTATAGACAAAGCAATCAAAATAATAGAAAACAACCTAAAAACAAATAAAGTGGGAAGAAATATAATAGACGACATTATAGCAAGTTTAAAAATAATAAAAACCCAAAACTATTTTGAATTTAACAAAAAGTTCTATGAACAACAATTTGGGCTGGAATAATATCTGAACTAATATTTGAAGTGGGATCCGGACGTTTGCCCCAATTGATATGTCCAACATACATTAGCCCAACGGATAAAAGCCCCGTCGTTTATATTTATAACTTTACAAAATCATCTATTTTCATATATACTGTAAGTATTCTGCTATAATGCGATCTCCATTTTTTGATTCGTCGCTAACTTAGGAGAAATGAAATATGCAAGAATGTACAGAAAAATCTCTTATTTTTTACGATTTGAAAAATGTATAACCTGGATCTATACAATTAAAAATCTTCAAAGGCTTGATTCATTATCACGTGCTTCTACAAAAAGTTCCTTAATACAGTACAGATGGTGATTTATTAAAAATTAATACAAGATTATTTAAGTTTGAAGAAAAGAAAAATTTTTATCTTTATTTTAGTAAACAATAAAAACGCTTCCACATTTCACCTACAACTTGTGTACCCGCATGGCAAGAATATCTTGTGTATCTTTGTTTTAATGGCAAGAATTTTGTTTACAAATTCGTGCCCAGTTCAATTCAGTTCGTTTAATGTTCGTAGAAATAGCTTAGCCTACAGAGGCCGGGCTATTTCTACGTACGTGGAACTCCCGGTCACGTTGACCAATCAGGACAAAGCAACTGTACGTAGAAATAGCCGGTCCTCTGATGTACGTACGTGGAAATAGACACTCCGTTATTAATATGGTAAATGTATTACTAATTTGTGTCTGTGTCTCCTATGTAATTTTGTGTAATTTTCAACGGAGCTCGTTTCCACTCTCGCCGTGCCTGGCCTAGCAAACGACGGCAAAGGAACAAACGATTCCCAGGGTTGAAACCATAGCTGAATGCTTTGATATTTAAAATAAAAAATTTAACGTAAAACCTATACGAAAATTGCATTATGTGCATTCTTTTTGCGTTCTCTTAAATATCTTGTGTAATTTACAATAGTTTTATTCTTCTACAATGTTTACGCTACGCTGTGACTAGGCCTGAACAACGTTTACGCTACTGCTATAAATAGTCCTGAACCGAATGCCGAAGCTTTCGCTAGGTTTCTCATCGTGAACATGGAAATGCTGATGCACTTCTCTTCTCTGAAAGTTTGGCAAAATTCCTATATAAATCCATCAATTCCACACAGTCATCGAATATATAAGCTTATGTTTTGATTGATATATTACTTATATGCTGGGAGAAACATCGATACTATGCAAAGAAACGTGCCTGAACGACCACCATGATTTGTAACAAGTTTGAGGCCACAGATTAACGATTACAGATGTAATCGTTAATCTGTGTTTGAGGCATAGTCAGTGTTGTGAAGTGTAGTGCGCATGTGCAAAGAGAATAGCTGCTTACATGGAAACACGCTGTCGATAGAACACGTGCTGCTAAACCAACATCACCTCTTTATAGTGGTATTGCCAAAACTGCCTCGCTATAGTACTTTCCTACTTCTAGATTCGGCAATACGCAGAAAACCGCGCACATGGAAATCCACCTTATGGGAAAATTCACTGCCACAAACTCTGAAATGATTGTTGTAATTACATACAATATATTAAGTTTATTCAAGACAAGTTTATTCACTTGTCTTATTTCAACTGCTTGAATAATAAATGATTTATTACTTAGAGTTAAATTCTTTAATTGAAAAATAGGAAATGAAAATCAGATAATTTACACTGAGTGACCAGCTTATTAGGAACACCCATGACTATGCAAATCCATTGGTATGGCAATTACTACGTAATACGTAGTACGTATCAGTTGGTCACGTGACAGTCTGTACCAATATAAAGCGAGAACACACTTGTCAAGTGCAAGTGGTTTGACGGTCATCATTGGGAAAACAAAGGATCTGAGCGACTGCGGGATGATAGTTGCTACCCGGCGAGTGGACTGAGTATTTCCGAAACCGCACGCCTTCTAAACTTTTCCCGAGCAACTATTTCAAGGGTATACCAGGACTGGTTAAATAACCAAAAAACAACCAGCAAGAGATACGCCTGTGGTCGTAAACGACTCGTCGATCCAAGGAGTGAGCGTAGGATGGGAATGCTTGTTCGTGTGAATAGAAACGTCACGATTCGTCAACAAACCGTGGAGTACAACACATCTCTGAACGCACTACACGCCGTACATTGGCAAGGATAGACCACAACAGCCGACGACTAGTTCGGGTACCTTTGATCTTTACCCAAAACCGCAAAAAACGTTTCCAATTTGCCTGTGATCGCCAACTCTGGACCGTCGACGACTGGAAGAAGGTCTGCTGGTCAGATGAATCCCGTTTCCTACTGCGCATTGCAGATGGCCGACGCAGAACTTGGAGAGAACAGCACGAAGCGATGGACCCTCCTGTCTGGTTTCCACTGTTCAGGCTGGTAGAGGCTCTGTAATGATCTGGGGATAGTTTTCCTGGCATACACTTGGTCCGCTGATACATGTAGAAAAACGTCTTAATGGCCAGGGCTATCTGAACATTGTTGCCGAACACGTTCATCCCTTCATGGCTACTGTTTTTCCCCCACCGGAAGGATACTTCCAGCAGGCAATGCCCCGTGTCACAAGGCTCGTATCGTCATGGAATATTTCAGGACCACGATAATGAATTCAACTTACACCTCTGGCTACCACAGTCCCCGGATTTGAACCCAATCGAACATCTTTGCGATGAGCTGGAACGGGTTATTCGAGGCAAGGATCCACCACCATCCAATAAGCTTCAACTGCGAGCAGCTATTGCATCTGCATGGACAAACATCACGGAATGCTTCCAGCAGCTAATTGAATCCATGCCACGGCGAATTCGTGATGTTATAGCTGCTAGGGGTGGCGTAACACATTATTACGGGGATGTTCCTAATAAACTGGCCACTCAGTGTAGATTTAACATGAAAACTGTGTTAAGTATATCTGAAATATCTTATGCATCTAGCAGCATATGGATTAAAAAAAAATCATTCATGTTATATAAAAATCATTTCCATCATTTCTTCACTGTCACTTATACCATACATGTTATTCATTTCATTTACTTAATACAGACTCGTTGGTCCACAATTTTTTTTCACCCAATTCGCTCATGCCCTTAGTTTCGCTTTCCCAAAGGAATCGCAACAAAAACT
The DNA here is from genome assembly GCA_023313115.1 of Rhysida immarginata. Taxonomy (NCBI): domain Eukaryota; kingdom Metazoa; phylum Arthropoda; class Chilopoda; order Scolopendromorpha; family Scolopendridae; genus Rhysida; species Rhysida immarginata. Next base: position 71,835 of record JAHWFO010063765.1, read on the forward strand.
GTCTTTAACAGCGCCTCACCACTCGACAGCACAATATCCTGTCACTTCATTTTAGGAAAGGAAAAAAAACATGGGAAAAACACGTCAGAAGAGCAAAAACTTCATCACAAGCTAACTTGATGCTTGCATGAGCTTCTTCTTTGCACAAAAATGGCGACGGATCATCACGTGACTCGACTGAGACAATCTTTACGCCGCTTGGTCGGCAAATGACGGGAAAAAGAGTGTCCATACTTTATCTATCTAGAACTTTAAAACAAATGAATAGAATTGACTTAGTTACAAACTTCGCTTCCCCTACAAACATATTTGACTAACAGTATAAATATAATGGATGGAAATCCTCCGGTCACCCATTCATCGATTCGTGGTGTTATAAGGCTCTAGTATTGGCCCTATGCTTTTTGCTGTTGCAACTACCTCGTTATATACCAATTCGTTTAAATTGATTATTACGAGTTACGTTGATGACAACTTGTTATATATGTCGTAACCGAGTTCTACACAGACAGAGGTAAATACCATGGTCGAGCATGACTCCAACTAATGAAGCGGTGGTATCATCAACGTGGCCTGAAGTTAAATGCCCAAAGAACTAGGACTATAATTATAGACCGGAAATCTTACGATAACGACACACTCACCTTCTTAGGGTTTGTCTTCGACAATACAATTTCCTTCCAATCCCTCTGCGAGTCCATCATCATCAATCTTAAAAGACTTCGGTATCATATGAAAAGACTCTGCTCTGCTTTAACTAATTTGGAAATGATTATTGTAATTCAAGCCAAGGTCCAATTAATTATATTCAGAGTATACGTTATAGCTTGGACAAGCTTGTCTAATCTCGGTTTTCAACGCTTAAAAGTAGCGTATAATGATGTCCTCAGAACTGATTTCAACGTCCTAAGATTCGCTTCAATTTCTGGCCTATGTTTTACCCATAATCTAACTACTTTGAAGTTATTCAAGGCAATTCACCTCTTATATGAACTCACTGCTGCTCTCCTATGTAGTACTCATCCAGCGTCCTTTGTTCAGGCTTGGCTACTAAAATCAAAGAATTACACTGGCCAACAAAATTTAAGATTTTTCTTGCGACAAAATGAAAGTGGGTAATTTTTGGTAGTATTTTTTCTGCTGATTACGAATATAATTTTTAAATTTATCTAGCACGCACAGTTTTCTTGTTTTACAATGAAACACTTTTAAATCATTCAGTGTTTGGGGCCAGGTAAATTTCCTTGCGGCCCCAAAATATGGATAGTTTAACAATGCAGACGCTTCTCTTCACACCCATTATTTTAACATAGAAATCTCGATGTGCATAACTTGGAAACTTGACGTGATAGAAAAAATCTAAAAGGAAATTCGGATTCTACATCCAAATTACTACTAAGAACTCTATGTGTTGTCTTAGTCACAAAATATGTGTTGACTAGTGTTATCAGTCCATAGGAAATATAAAATTGATGTCCCTTATAAAGTGTCATCCTTTGTAAGTAAATACTTTCCTTACAATGCAATTGAAGGTTCGAATCTCATTCCTCTATGCATATGTGTATCTGCTATTGAATGTACTTCTCCAGGCTGTCCCGTTAACTGTGCCCACTTTAAAAGACTTATTACAGATTTTTACCGTACACATTTAAATGATTAGACGGTGGCCTTCCATCTTCTTATATTTTGTAGTTTACTCTCTTTCAATTGTATATTCCTTGGAATGCTTTATTAATAAATAAAAATTAAATATTCCCTGCTGATAATGTCATATACGTCTACTTTAAATTCAAGTTATTTGAAAATATTTTCACAAAGTTAAATCAAATCCAGACATAATTTTGAAAAATTTTATTATAAATTTAACCATAATACAAACAGCTTTACTTATATATTTATTATTCATTCAAGAAAACATGGGATTATTCCAGTTAAATAAGAAAAACAGGAGAAAAATAAATTAAGTTGGAAAACTTCCTTACAGTTCAATAATGACCAAAACAGCCTATCTATTCAGAGGTTGATAATATTGTCACAGAAGAGTTCTTAAGTCATCCTCAAATTAAACTTTTTCCAAGAGAAATTGTGTTCATACACCCAGTCTCCATTTGAAATGCTACATCAGAAACAGGTTCTTCACAATAATTGATAGCGTGATAGAACTCATGTCAGGCACTTGTGTATTAGGCATGTAAATAGCTTTTTTGGGAAAACGTTTTTCGTAGGCGTAAAAATAACGAAGTGATTATTCATATTTCCATCTGCTAGATTTATCAGCAAAGTTATTGTAACAGGTGTAAGGTCTGAGCGAGTTCGTATCTCTCTTTAAAAGAATAACCGCTGATAAATTTATCTTATTACCCAGACGTAAATACCACGTAACCACTCCACCTATGTCAATTCCTTTATATTTGCATTCATTAAAATTAGCAGTAAATTTTTCGTTATATTAGGTGGACGCATAGGTTATTTCACGTTGATAAGTTCTTTCATGTCTACCGTTAAGAAAATTAATTGTAAAACTTTTATCACAATAGGTACAAGCATAGGGTTAAGAATTTTTTCATGTATCTGCTTCGAAAAGTAATATCAAAAAAATTGTCGCAGCAGGCGCAAGCATAGATTCATTCACATATATGACTTTTTATATGTGCTTTTTTAATTTAGTACAAAAAAAATTTTGGCCCAGTATTTGTAAGCACAAGGGTTTTCACCAGTATGAATTCATTCATGACTCCGCTTCTCACTATTAGTTTTAAAAATTTGTCAAAATAGGAAAAATCATACGATTTTAAACTCGTGTGAAGTCTTTCATGTACATGCTTTTTCGAAAGAGTGCTAAAAGTTTAATCCCTAAATGTGTATGCACGGTGCATTTCAGCTGAATCAGCTCTTTCGTGTACATACTTTTTTTTTACTAGAGCTAAAGGTCTTGTCACAATAGGTAAAAGCTTAGGTTTGTTCACCTGCGTGAATTCTTTCATGTTTGCGTTTAACAGAATAAGCCATAAAAGCTTTGTCACATTAAGTGCAAGCATAAGGTCTTTCACCTGTCATGATTCTTTCATGATTCTTCTTCTTGCTACTAGTCTTAAAACTTTGATCACAAAATGTGCAAGCATTGGGATTTTCACCTTTATAAGAACTCTCCTATATCTGCTTTTTTCAATAGAAGCTTAAAGTGTTCTCACAACTGGTCGAAGGATACGATTTCTCACGTGTATGAATTCTTTCGTGTGTGTTTTTATTCGATCTATTAGAAAAAGTTTTATCACAGTAGGCGCAAGCATAGGGTTTTTCACCTGTATGAGTTCTTTCATGCAATTTTTGTTCCGTATAAGTGATAAATGTTTTGTCACAGTAGGTGCAATTATAAGGTTTTTCACCTGTATGAGTTCTTTCATGTTTCACTTTTTCGCTACTATTTAAAAATTTTTTGTCACAATAGGCGCAATTATAGGGTCTTTCACCTGTATGACTTCTTTCATGTTTCACCTTATCGCTTCTAGACAAAAACTTTTTGTCACAGTAGGCGCAATCATAGGGTCTTTCACCTGTATGAATTCTTTCATGATTCCGCTTATCGCTACAAGTCTTAAAACTTTTCTCACAGTAAGCGCAAGCATAAGGTCTTTCACCTGTATGAATTCTTTCATGATTCCGAATCTCGCTACTAGTCTTAAACGTTTTGCCACAGTGGGCGCAAGCAAAGGGTTTTTCACCAGTATGAATTCTTTCATGATTCCGCTTCTCGGTACTACCTATAAACGTTTTGTTACAGTAAGCACATCCATAGGGTCTTTCGCCTGTATGGATTCTTTCATGTCTATCTTTAACCGAATTAGTCCAAAACGTTTTGTCACAGTAGGCGCAAGTATAAGATTTCTCGCCTTCATGAGTTCTTTCGTGTACTTTCTTATTCGATAGAGTGATAAAAGTTTTGTCACAATAATTACAAGCATAGGGTCTTTCACCTGTATGAATTCTTTCATGTATGTACTTCTGTTGATTAGTCCTAAACGTTTTGTCACAGTAGGCGCAAGTAAAGGATTTCTTCACTCCATGAGTTATTTCATGTACTTCCGTATTCCAAAGAGTCCTAAAAATTTTGTCACTGTGGGGGGAGTCATAAGGTCTTTTATCCGTGTGAATACTTTCATATGTACACTTTATTGTATTAGTCCAAAAAGTTTTATCACAGGAGGAGCAAACATAGGGTCTCTCACATGTATGAATTCTTTCATGTTCTGTCTCTTTCGAATTATGGCTAAAGGTTTTGTCACAAATGGTGCAAACAGACAGCTTTGTACTTGTATGTGTATACATATGGTTACCTGTATTAATATTAAGTGATAAAGTTTTTGTGTGAGCTGAATCTCTGATGTCCTTCTCATACGATAAAATTACATGAAGTGAGGAATCAGAGCTGTTAATCTTATATATGGAGACGCTTTCTTCAATCACTGATGAAAGGAAGGCACGTCCTGCAATAATATCTTTAATTAGAACTAACAAATCATGAACAACGTCGTCTATTTTCTTCATTTGATCTATATTTTTTCTTTGTACCCACGTGGAAATAAGTTTCTGTTTTAATGAATTAGTCTCTATCAATATTTTAAGATTAAAGTTACTTTCTGTGTACACAAGAAAATTTCTTTGAAGTTCTTTTCCGCTTATCATGTCGAAATCTTTTTCAGTGACATTTTTTAGGTTATTGTTATAAAATACTGTTACACATGGAAGATATTTTGAGACATTAATATTGCATGCTAAAATATTGTTGATGTTCTTTAATGAAACCGAAGCCAGTCCGTTTGTAATACTTTTGATTATAACTAATAAGTCATCAAGAAGGTCCGTGCCTTTTCTGCAACTAGAAAAAGTGACGTGGACTTCTGTTTCATCAATAGCTTCCATTTTGTGCAAGATTTGAAATTGTAGTGTTTTTCACATTTGAAATCCAGATGATGTTGCCTATAAAAAAAATTAATTATTAAAACAATAACGTCATCTTATGATTTGTTAAAAGATTGGATAATGTAATCAAACTATTAAAATCATAAAACAGATACGTTATTATACTAAAATTCGTATTGTTCGACTGTAAATTAGCTTCATATAATAGTAAAAGCAATTTCAAAATTATGTATGAATGAAGAAGAAATTCTTTTTATTTAATAGTTACGAATTTATCAATTACACAAATCATTTAGATGCGAATCACGATATACTCAAATTTTAAAGTCCTTTGCAGAAATGTGCGCTTATACAATATGCAGCCACTTTCTTAGCTTTACTATTTTCCTTGTATAATGAACGTTCTGTAGCCTTTACAAAAGGTACATAGACTCTCCCACATAATTTATTTACATCATTTCTTAAACGTTCTACATGCCAGCTTTATTCTAATGTGAAAACATCGTGCATGAGAGGGTCAAAATAATCAAAACGGTGTTCCTCATGCCCAGGAAGCAGTCGACATTAATGCGAAATCGTCTTCCATGAAATCATTCCTTAATGCATAGGGAATAATTTCCTGGTTAATGTTATTGATATCTCGAAATTGGGTTTATTTTCTTCATGGTGCTTATGCCACATACGAAATCATCGTCATTGTCCAAGTAAAGCTCTAAAGACAGCAATGAGGTTACCTGCAGCATTCACTTTATATACAACTTAGGTTAGGTACCGTTGATACGGACCGTCATTTGCTAAAGCTATGTGCAATGAAGAGACCTTGTCAAAACTACTCTTTTGATATACAACGCATATAGGGTGAGTCAAAAGTCTGTACCCCTATTTTATCTGGGATACAAATGTAGTTATGCAAATTCCAATAAAGGGAGTGAATAGGAAGTTGAAGATGCTCTTTCTCATGGTGGAACTTACAGTTTTGTGAATATGCAAACTAGGAATACATGCAAATTGTATCTACTAAACCGTAGGAGATGCACAAGAAAAGCAATCACAAACTTGTTCAGCTTCAAATAAGCAACTAAAAAAATTTGTTTTTTCAAAATCCGATGAAAGTATCAATTTTGCAACAATGGGAATAACACAAGTCACATGAAGGCACTCGTCTACCGCACATGCCTCTACCAATGAAGAGCTGGTTGCCCGCATTGCAGTCGTCAGCGAAGAAGTCCGTCAAATGCTAGGACTCTTTGGCAATACACGGGATTCAATGTTACGACGATGCAATGCATGTTTCGAAATGGCTGATGGACACTTTGAGAAGCTTGTGTAAGCGTTGTTTTCACATGTAAATAATCTAATTGATATTACGTTTTGCTTTTTCATTTGTATGTTACATCACTTTTCTCCTCCATACACGGACAATGGTAGGGTTCGGACACGCCATGCTATGGAAAAAGCGGATTGTTATAGTGTCCCCTAACTGTTTGTAACGTTCGGCAACTACTTATAGAAACAACCTGTATATACCGGGTGGTTATAATTAAAGTTCCCCACCTCTGCGCGGGCTGCAGACCGCGTTATTGCACGGATAGTGTTGAAATTTTGTGTATAGGCCATGCAGAGCAAGGGGAATAGATTTCCAATGGAAAATGCATACTGTTGCCACTGGGGAAAAGTGGCGATGCTAGTGGAAGGCTGTTAGAAGGGTTGTTTAATACGCACATGTACAATGTTATACCTGGACGTTACACTCAACCCTTGACAACGCATATGATTCCAGCATTGCACGAACGTGGTTGTTTACAGACAACAGTCTTCATGCAAGATGGTAGAGCAGCGCATGTGGATCGCCCAGTAAAGGAATTACTATCGTTACCCATTTAGGCGATGAACTTCTTCTGTAGAGACACTTTCCAGATGCGTGATCTGCCCATCACCAGCCCTTAATCCATGTACGGAACCTTGAACGATCGTGTTTATTACGGAGTCGTATGGACCTTGCCTGAAATGAAAGCCAACATCATTCGTCATGTTGCAGTCATTTCACGGGAGACATTTCGTAATACTGTCCAGCACGCTGTCCTGAATATCCAGCATGCCATCGACACAGAGGGTGCGCATATTGAACAGTCCCTCTACCAGCAATGTAGTAGTACATTAATACCGTGTCTTTATAACCTTCGAGCGGCACGTTTTCCTTTGATGACAACCGTATGCACTAAAAAAATTTTCCATTTGAATACTCTTCCTAAACCTCTGCTTAGCCTGTACACAAAATTTCATCATTATCCGTGCAATAACGCAGTCCGGGCAGAAGAGGGGACTTTAATTATAACTATCCTGTATCGAATAGTTGCTGGAGTACAGGATAGTTATAATTAAATAGGAGTTGCTCAGTTCGGTCTTTTTTTTTTGAATGCACCTTGGATGACGTTCATTATTATTTCATGTGTTTCTTTATACTAAGGAGATTGTATTATTTTAATCATTTTATAATTACATGATCTTCCTTATTCTTATTACTAAATTTTTAAGGACAAAACTATTTAACTGATTTACAAAAGGTTTTCAAGATATAGTTTGAATTTTTTTTAGAATAATTTTCTTTTAATTCTTATTTTATTAGAATGTTATTAACATCCAAATTAAAGTGCATACAGTTATAATTTTGTGATGTATTTATACAATGATCCATTCAATGTTTCAAGAATAACAATGGTAAAGTGAAACGTATCGAATTTCAAAATAAACTTATGCTATATCTATTTTTGAAAATCATTGCTTTTAAAACACCAAATTATAAGAATTAAGTTTTTAACATAAGGATCTTATTTCCTTTAATTATAAATGTAAATAAATTCCATTTTATAAACTTTACATAAACGAGAAGAACGACTTCTCCTGATCACTAGATCACTCATGTCTGGCATATCTTGAAATATATCTAAGTTCACTATAATACGGTGAAGTTGCTCTATCTCCAGACCACAACTTGGAGATTCGAAAATGAGATTTGCTGGTTCGAAAATCAGATTCGCTGGTATCGATAGTGAGAGTACATGCGTTTTACCGCTCACGACTACCAATCTGAGGATTAAAGAATGAAAATAATATATGATACTATTATATGAAATAAAAAATAAAAAAAAAATCGGGGAACCTCATGAAACGAAAAGGTTTAGGACGGTGTAGTTATTTCTTCACACATTTTTCCACTTTTATTGTGACATTTAGAGTACAGAGATTATAATCAGTTGATAGGGGGCAGGTGGCATATCAGTAAGAAGATATAATTTCACATCCCTTTATCATAACATATAATAACGGAATTGTTCTTTTTCTGTCCGATAAAGGGTAATCAGTGTACTGTTATAAAAATAAAACCACAACACATGACTTAACCTGTTCATTCACCTATATTACTGCTTTCATGCATGTGCTTTCCTAAATTTGAACAAAATATTTTGTCAGAGTTTGCCCAGGGTTTTTCACCTGTATGAATTCTTTCATGTTTCCGCAACTCGCTGCTAGTCATAAAAGTTTTGTCACAGTAGACGCAAGCAGTGGGTCTTTCAACTATAAGGATTCTTTCATGACTCCGCTTCTCACAATTAGTCTTAAAAACTGTCCCAATAGGTACAACCATACGATTTTATACCTTTTTTATTCGATGGAGTGCTAAAAGTTCTGTCACAATAGATACAAGCTCAGGACCACAGATAAAGAGAAACAGATGGGAAACTCCACCACGTGATTGGATATCACTATGTCATTTTTCAATACTACTTTTGTGGTGCTAGTGAGGACACAATTTTGAAAATAATAAATAAATTAATAACAGAGTTTATGTATTAATTCTTATATAATGTTAAATCACAAATTTGTATTAAAAAAATGTTTTATATAAACGAAAAATTCTTGATTTTTCACGTGATCACTCTTGTGGAGCACTCATGTTTATATTAGCTCGCCGTTGCTCGTGTTAATCAGAGACCATCAATAAGAAATCATGATAATACAATAATAATTCCTTTTCATCTGTGATAATCCACCTTGCATCGTAGAACCGGTTCTCAAAGTTTTTAATTAACTTGAATTAAGTTATTTAATTATTAAATTATCTGAAACAGATCCTCAAGTGTTACAAATGTTTCCTCGACTCTTATTGACCATATATACATTCCAGAGTTATGGTCCGTGTCCGATAGAAATTATTTTACAGTCCCGAAGTTAGACCACAAAGTGATCTGTGTCACCCTGAACTTTCCTAGTGATCGTTTATTTGTTGAATACTCGAGACTCAGAATAATAGCGACCTATCAAAGATTTAGTAAAGATGAATTTTGTAAGAACTTAGATTGGCTTATTTATCACGATATTAACATTATTGATGATGACAATGTGCTACTGGATTACATAAACGCCTTTGCCACAAAGGCTGCTATGGCGGCAGGTTTCCAATTCAAGATTGTCAGACAGGGATTGAGGGGCAAATATTGGTGGAATGATGTCCTTTTTAGAAAATGGTCAATTAAACAAACAGCCTATATCGAGTACGTCTGACATAGGGAACATTTGTCACATTTAGTTTATAAGCAAGCCAACCAAAAATTCAAACATGAAATACGGAAGGCAGTCGCTCGGTTTGCCAATTCTACTCAGATATGGCAGCTTATCCGTCATTCATGTACGACTCAAGCTTCCCTATTAGGAACATGAGAAATACATAGACTGGGTCAATAATCCAACGGATCTTCCACAGCCAGGTAAAATAATTGTGAGTAGGGCCAAAGTCCATTTCGGCTCACCTGATCCTGAAATTCCGACGGCAGGGAGTTTTTAAAAAATTTTAAAAACTGTTAAAATTAGAGGACTGAATTTTCCATTTTCTTTTCAATGCTTCAATTTAACTGGTTACACCATGATTTTTTCTGGGTGTCAATTAATAGTTAAAATTGGGCAATTTCCATTAGCTCTTAAAATTTTATATATAAAAAGGGGTGTATACTCAGCATTTCTAATTATCGCCCTATATCTGCGTTATCTCCATTTCGAAAATTATCGAAAAAGTCGTTTTTCAGCTCGCGGTGGAATACTTGTGGACTAGGATTCCTAAGCATCAAAAGACTTGTAAAATGATTTGGATTCCTCTCCAGATCTAAATGAACGCCAATGAAGCCTGCGATCAACATCATAACTTCATTATCGTACAAACAAACATTTCCAAGGCATACGATACTATTACTAGACCCCAGCTTTTTTACGATCTTGAGCTTTTGGGGGTCTCACAAGGTTATAATACTCTACGGCGTGACTACTATCAGGACCGCTTAAATTAAAATTTTATATCAGTAATCAATCTTAGTTTTTAGTTTTCCTTAAGTATAGTGTAGACTTCAGGTCTGTTGGCCTTTCGAGGGCCCAGTTTTTTCCTTTAGTTTTGCTTTTGAGTGCCCTGGCCTGTCTCTGTTGGCATAGAACGTATTTATATGACGTCATATATAACTTGCCTCTCCAACAATCCATTTACGGGAGAACGACTTCATTATGACTAAACCGACAGTAGCGCCGCGAAGCCAGGAGTTTATATAACGAAAACTTCATTGGTTGACTTCCGTCACGTGGTCCCAGAAAAGTTTCCCTTACGTCTATATAAAGTTTCCCATCTGTTTCTTAATCCTCTGTGCTCAGGAATGTTTACCTGCGTGAATTCTTTCATGTTTGAATTTAACAGAATAAGCCATAACGATTGGTTACATTAAGTGCATGCATAGGTTCTTTCACCTGTATGAATTCTTTCATGATTCCGCTTCCTTGTACTAGTTTTAAGACTTCTGTCACAGTAGGCGTAAGCATAGGGTTTTTCACCTGTATGAATTCTTTCATGTATTTTTGTTCCCCTTAAAGGCTCAATGTTTTGTCTCAATAGTCGCAATGATACGGTTTTTACCTGTACGAATTCTTTCATGTTTTCACCTTATGACTACTCGACCTAAACTTTTTGTCGCATTAGGCGCAATCACACGGTCTTTCACCACTATGAATTCTTTCATGTCTATGCTTCTCTCTATTAGTCTTAAAAGTTTTGTCACAGTAGGCACAGGCATATGGCCTTTCACCAGTATGAATTCTTTCATGTGTCACCTTATCGCTACTAGACTTAAACTTTTTGTCACAGTAGTCGCAAGGAAAGGGTCTTTCGCCTGTATGAATTCTTTCATGAGTCCGCTTATTGCATTTAATCTTAAAAGTTTTGTCACAGTAGGCGCAAGCATAGGGTCTTTCAATCGTATGAATTCTTTCATGGTCCCGCTTCTCGCCATTAGTTTTAAAAGTTTTGTCACAGTAGGCGCAAGCATATGGCCTTTCGCCAGTATGAATTCTTTCATGCTTCTGCTTCACGTTACTAGTCATAAAAGTTTTGTCACAGAATGCGCAAGCAAAGGGTCTTTCACCCGTATGAATTCTTTCATGTGTCCGCTTCTCGCTACTAGTTATA
>JAHWFO010063765.1:102452-117007 GCA_023313115.1 Rhysida immarginata
CTTTTTGTCACAGTAGGCGCAAGGAAAGGGTTTTTCACCTGTATGACTTTTTTCATGTTCCCGCTTCTCGCTATTACTTACAAAAGTTTTGTCACAGTAGGCGCAAGCACAGGGCCTTTCACCAGTATGAATTCTTTCATGTGTCACTTTATGGCTACTAGACTTAAACCTTTTGTCACAGTAGGCGCAAGCAAAGGGTTTTTCGCCTGCATGTCTTCTTTCATGTTCCTGCTTCTCGTCATTGGTTATAAATGTTTTGTCACAATAGTCGCAAGCATAGGGTCTTTCATCTGTATGAATTCTTTCATGTCTCACCTTATTGCTACTAAACCTAAACTTTTTGTCACAGTAGTCGCATGCATAGGGTCTTTCACCTGTATGAATTGTTTCATGTATTTTCTTTTTCGATTTATGGCTAAAAATTTTACAAACGGTGGAAACAAACGGCTTTGCACATGTATGTAAGTACCTTTCACTACCTTTATAATTTGAAAAAGTTTTGGTGTTAGTTATGTTTCTGATGTCCTTCTTATACGATAAAATTACATGAAGTGAGGAATCACAGCTGTTAATCTTATATATGGAAACATTTTCTTCAATGATTGGTGAAAGAAAGGCACGTCCTGTAATAATGTCTTTAATTAGAACTAACAAATCATGTAGAATGTGTTCGATGTTCTTCGTTTGTTCTACATTTCTTCTGTCTATCAATGTGGAAATGAGGGTTTTTTTAAATGAATTAGTCTCTACCAGTGGTTTACGATTAATGTTACTTTCGTTATACACAAGAAAATTTTTTTGAAGTCCTTTTCCGCTTATCATGCTGAAATCTCTTTCAGTGACATTTTTTAGGTTATTGTTATAAAATACTGATACACATGGTAGATATCTTGAGACGTTAATATTGCATTCTAGAATATTTTCGATGTTTTTTAATGAAACTGAAGCCTCTCCGTTTGTAATAGTTTTGATTATAGCTAGTAAATCATCAAGAAGTTCCCTGCCTTTTTTGCTTCTAGAAAAAATGACGTGGCATTCTGTTTCAGCAATGGCTTCCATTTTGTACAAGATTTGAAAATGTGGTATTTTTTTCAAATCTGAAATCCAGATGAAGTTGCCTATAAAAAAATTAATTATTCAAACTATAACGTTAGTCTATGATTTGAAAAGATTAGATATTGTAATCAAACTATTAAAATTATGTATATACCAACATAAGACAGATACGTTATTATACTAAAATTCGTATTTGTTCTACTTTAAATAAGCTTCATATAATAGTAAAAGGAATTTCAAAATAATGTATGAATGAAGAAAAAAAATTACGTTTACTTAATAGTCACAAATTTCTCAAATAAAACGATTATAAATATACCTCTCATTTGTATGCGAATCATGAAGTACTCAAATTTTAAACTCATCTGGAGAGATTTGAGCTTATACAATGTGTAGCCACTTTCTTAGTTTTACTATTTTCCATTGCGATCTCTGCATCAATGGCATTATTACCAGTCATATTTATTGGCATCGTTGAAATGCTTACTTACTTACTTACTTTTCAAACCCGCTTATCCGTTAGGGTCGCGGGGGCAGCAGCCCTATGGAGGATCTCCAGCGATCGCGATCTTCCGCCATCAGGCGCATGTCCTCCCTGGTAATATCCAAGCGACTCGAACCCAGATTCTCCATGTAGTCTAGCCACCTGGTTCTAGGCCGACCCCTTGGTCTCTTACCCACCGGCTTGGAAAATAACAACTGCCTAGGAAGACTTGTTTGCGGCATCCGTATCACGTGGCCATACCAGCGCAACTGAGATCTCTCAATGCGGAGAAGTAGCGGCTCAACACCTAAAGATTCCCTTATTGTGCTGCTGTACACTCTATCTAGTAGGGTAACACCTGCCACACCTCTCAGGAATCTCATTTCGGCCGCTTGTATCCGCGATCGCACTCTTTCGGTCATTACCCAAGCCTCATGACCATAGGTGAGAATGGGGACAAAGATAGATTTGAAGACGGAGAGCTTGGCTTTGTTACCCAGCTCTCGTTTCGTTACCACGGATCGCCACAGTTCACGTCTGACACAGCTTGCTGCGCCGATCCGAGCATCTAATTCTTTCTCCTGCCGTCCATCACTCGTGAATGCAATCCCGAGATACTTGAACTTCTCCACCTGTCTCAATGAGGCTCCCCTAACATGGAGAGCGCACTGAGCAGGCTGTCTTGAAAGGACCAGAACCTCGGTTTTAGCCACACTGATCTTCATCCCAGCTTCTTCACATTTGGCTGCAAACCGGTCTAGTGCATGCTGAAGGTTCGTGCGAGAAGACCCAAGCAGGACAAGGTCGTCCGCAAAGAGCAACCTCTCCACCAGGCAGTCGCCCACACAAACACTCTCATCGCCTCGGCTGCCCCTGTCTATCCAGTCCATAAAGATAATGAAAGGAGAAATGCTAAGCAGAAAAATGCTATGGTGCTGGTGGACGTCACATTACACTCTTTCTGGACTGTTCATAAAGAATTAATTTGTATACTTGACTGCTTGTAAGCAACAAACAATACAAGAGCTGAACAAGTATTTTAGTTCGCTTTGTCTGTGTATCTCCTATGGTTTAGTAGATACGATTGCATATGTCCTAATTTACAAATTCACAACACTGTAAGTGCCACCTTGAGTGAGAGAACCTTTTCCTATTTATTTCTTTTATGGAAATCGTATAACTACATTTGTATCGAAGGCAGAAAGGGGAGGGGGGGGGCAGAATTTTTCTTACCCAGAGTGTTTCTAAACGTATGTACGAAACATTACACACGGTTAGGGCACGCCAATGCAAACAGTTTTTACCATTCGAGATGTACAGTATTTGGAGCCAAAAACTGTGGACGAAATGCGCATAAGTTTTTTATTCAGACGTATGCGCATACAAAGGAATTGATCAGAACGGGCGTGGATCAGTGGATCAGAACGTATACAAAAATGTGGATCAGTGGTTTCCTGTCGCCATTGTTAGTTTTTACCATAGTTCGACGGGTCGGAAGCATACAATTCTCCGTCTCTGGAGGCGAGAAGTCATAACACAAGTAAACTGTGATAATGAATACATATGACAAAAACATGTGCATGCATTAAAAATTCCCGATAAAAGGGATAGTCACACTATATTATTTGCAATCATTAAGAAGAGTTACAAACTTCTGATGTGCATCTCTCCATGATCAAGTGTATACTAAAGCTTCAGCTATCGAATTTTAAAGTAAGCATATGCTATATCCATTTTTAAAAATCTTTGCTTTTAAATAACGAAATTTCAAGAATCAAGTATTTAACGTAGACATCATATTTCCTTTCAGTAAACAAGTAAATAAATTCCATTTTATAAAATTTAAATAAACGAGTAGAACGACTTTTCCTGATCAGTAGATCAATCATATCTGGGATATCTTGAAATTGCTCTATCGATATATCTTGAAATATATTGCTCTATCTCACAGATATACAACTAGTAAAATATACAACTACATTTCAAAAGTTTAGAAACTTCGCTGAAACATGACCGTGTCAACTTGTTTGTGTTGATTGGCAATGGGAAGAAAAACACTTGGAAATTTTATATCTTTTAACAGTCTTTGCTATTTCTGATAACGTTTTTCCACTAATTCGTAGTTCTCTAATTCGGTTCTTTTCCTGGAGAGAAAGTTGAGCTTTCTTCCTCATTTTGTTGCGTCAAAAACAACTCAAGTCACTCTGAACGGATATTAAAGTCAGTAGTTAAATTTTAATGCTCTCAGAAAAAAAAAACAAGTCCATTAAAAACTGGGAGTTTCTAAACTTTTGAAACCAAAAATCCCCGTTTCTTAACTTTTGCAACAGCTATGCAAATTTTGAAAAATCAGTTCTCTTTCATTTTGCAAGCAATTGAAAAAAATAAAAGCCTATGTTAAAGCTGGTATATTACTGCTTAGTTAAAAAAAATTTCCGAATCTCCAAGTGTTTTTTTCCATTGCCAATCAACACAAACAAGTTGTCACGGTCATGCTTCAGCGAAGTTTCTAAACTTTTGAAATGTAATATTTCCTACATGTCTGCACTCTATCTCCAGACCACAACGGGATTCGAAAATGAGATTCGCTGATATCGAGAGTGAGAGTACATGCGTTTGACCGCTCGCGACTATCAATCCGGGGATAAAAGATTGGAAAAAACATATAAAGCTATTATATGAAATAAACAAAATTAAAATTAAATAAAACAAAACAAAAAAGGGAACTGCATGGAACGAAAAGGTTTCGGTTTATTTCTTCATATACTTTACCATGGATATTTGGTATATGTTTATTTTAGTATACCAAAGCTCATACTAATTCAGGATTCGTTAAAACTTGCGGAAAATAAACATAAAACTTAACGAAATGTTCACGACACAGCAGCAGATACTTTCAATGTAATTTCTTATGCAAATTCCGAGTTATCCGCCGCTAAAATTTAGAAGCCCACACTGTAAGTTGAAATCTTAAGCTTACGCAAAAATCCGAGAGAGAGCGCCACTTTACGAGAGCAGAAAAGAGCACACGATGACGCACGCAATTTGCGTTGATTGGAAAACGAGAAACGAAATTTCAAGTTGGCAGAAAGGCAGCATTAAAAGAGAATGAACATCTCCAATTTTTTTTTAAATTTCGACACCATTAATTTGGGTTTTTTTGTTTCCATAATAATCACCAATTATTAATAATAAATTTATTATATTTATTTGGAACGCATAAAAAATAATTAAATTTAATTTTAAAATTTAAAAAAATTTTAAATTAATAATTCAATTCATTTATTGTGTTCACACAGCTAATTCAAGCCACCACGGAATTACAGTATCTAGCAAATAGAGAGTTACAAGATAAAAAATAAAGAAATAATCAATAAATAAAAATAATATTACGGAGTAAATGTAAATAAATAAATAAATAAATAAATAAATAAATAAATAAATAAATAATAATAATAATAATAATAATAAAATAATTTCATTTCTCGAAAATAAATTAATTAATAATAGCTAATGATAATTATGGAAACAAAACCAAAAAAAAACAAATTAATGGTGTCGAAATTAAAAAAAAAAATCGAGGTCATTTTCTTTTAATGCTGCCTTTCTGCCAACTTGAAATTTCGTTTCTCGTTTTCCAATCAACCCTCGTTTTCGTGCGTCATCGTGTGGTCTTTCCTGCTCCCTAAAGCACTAGATAATACTTATTATTATTATTATTATCTAGTGCTTTACTGCTCCCGTGAAAGTAGCGCCCTCTCTCGGATTTTTGCGTGAGTTCTACTTGGGCTTAAGATGTCAGTTTCCGATGTGGCGGTCAGGATAACTAGACTTTTAGCGACGGATAACTCGGAATTTGCATAAGAAATTACATTGAAAGTATCTGCTGCTGTGTCGTGAACATTTCGTTAAGTTTTATGTTTATTTTCCGCAAGTTTTAACGAATCCTGAATTAGTATGAGCTTTGGTATACTAAAGTAAACATATACCGGATATTTTACTGTGACATAAGAGCACAGGGATTACAATCCCCTGCCGGGGGGGGGGATGTCAGTAAGAAGAAATAAGTTTCACATCCCATTGTCATATACCATGCAATAATGTATGTTATTCTTTTTCCATCCGATAAAGAGTAATCAGTGCACTTTTATAAAAAAAAAAATAAATAAATAAAATGGATATAGAAATGCAATCCAGAGTCAATGGGTATAGAAGCAATATATCCACTCACACACTCACTAACTCTGAAGCAATCTCGTGCCTTGCACCAGTGGCGGTAACTCTTTAAAACTTTTGAAAAACCGATATAACCAATGACGGATGAAGAACCTCCTTCATCCGTTTTTGATATAACGCCAGTTGTAAACTTCTACATGTGGTTCTATTTCGAACTCGTTTTTTCATCTGTATCTGTCAATATGCTTCACATAATTAATAAACATGAATGAAGAACAAACTTACTGTATATACCCTAAATGTGGCTTAATTCCTTAATAGAAATCGATTAACAAATGCTATTACGTTACACAAGGAGAAGGACATCTCAATATTCACAAAGGCACGACGCATTGCATTTTGGGTTATAGGAAACATTTAGCAGCGTCATCTATGTGTGAAAAATGGATATACAATTGACTTTGGACCTACAGATATTCATGGTCATCGAGCTCACGTGCGGATCGGGAACACATGTCCTTGTTCGCTGATTGGTTGCCCGGGAAAGGTGTCATGCGGATTGAACTTTCAGTTTCACAAACAATTTCGTCTGTTAGAGCTTATTCACAGCCCACATTAATTATTATCTAGGGGGCTGTGGCTTATCAGTGGGTGCTCACAAGATTTTTTTATTTCGGTGGGGGGGGGGGTGCATTTGGGGTTCTTAAATCTTAACTCCAAAATGGCTATCGCAGCCAAACAATTTATTTACAAAATATATTCGCCTCAATGAGAGAAGTCCTTTCATGTGGTTTTTACAATTGTTCTTGGGTCGCTGGAATGAAGTCTTCTGCCATTTCTTCTTTTTTAGAAAAAAAAAATTAATATCTCTAAAAAGCCATAGTCCATTTTCACGAAAAATACGTCAACGCATTGTTTAAGGAACCCTCTAAGAATTAATAATTTACTGAAGAAGAATGTTTGTTTCTATCGGGGGAGGAGGGGGCGTTAACTTCAGAGTCAAAGAAGTTATTTACAAAAAATAAATATTCGCCTTAAGGACCTAAAAAAGGGAAAAATTCAATTTTATTCTTTATGAATTAGAAGTTTTCCCTTTTTTATTGTTCCATTCCATAGTATTTATTTTTTGTTAATAAGAGAAGTCTGTATGTGTCGACTCTATTGAGCTTGGTTCGCTTGTATGAATGCTACAGCTATTTTTTCATTTTTAGAAAAAAAAATTAATATTTCTAACAAGGCATAACCAATTGTCATAAGAAATACGTCAAGGCACAATTTAAGGTACCTTCTAAGTATATATTAATTTCATTTGGTTCTGCTTTGTGGAGTCAAATAGTAGATCAGAATTTTTTTAAACTTTCAACATATATTTTCGAATCATGATTTTCTAAGTTGTTTTTTTTAAAAAAAAAGTTTTTATGAATTGAGGAAATGAACAGGTAGGCCTTCACTCTTAGTGAGCAGCCACAAAAAAGGACAACAGATTATTTCCCTTCAAAACACAAATTGTAAAATTATGAAAATACATAAAATACTTTCATAATTTCTAAAATTTATATTATTGTATGTACTTCTAAATTTCTATATATTTTTATAATTTTACAGTTTGTATTTTGGAGGGAAATGTTTGTTGTCTCTTAAATTTTGCTTATTTGTTGTGCTGAATTAATAAAAGAATTTTAAAGAATTATTGAAAAATGCTTTATTTTTATTAGATTTCAGAAAGTGAAAGGAAGAAAAAAAAAACAACCTTAATGGAATATAAACATCATTCAGATATTTTATTAGGATCAGAGATATGATATTAAAAATTAAGTTTACAATTAAAATAAAATTAAGGAATAAAAAACTGTGTGGTTCATTATTTGGTTTATTTAAAACATATGATCTGGTCCAGAATGAATAACTGGAACAAGATTTTCTTTGTTTCCAATTAACTGCTTAATGTTATTTTTTTCTGCAAGCGTTGGTTTAGACAAAACAGTATCAAATTTGCTGCTAGCATTCCTTTTCTTCGTTGATTTGTAACCACCAGAACGCTGAATTTTTATCTTTTTATTCTCTAGTTCTTTTGCAGATGTTCCTTTTTGATTTGTGAATTCTGTTAATATTTGACCTAATGCATGATATATGTGCTGCAGCTGGTTAACGTTGTAGCTTCTGGTCTTCATTTGACACTTGAGAGCATCAGTCTTTGTTAAAACTTGATTTTGCAATTTCTTCAGTTCATCTTGGGTTTCAGAAATTACAGCACGTTCCACAATTAAAAATTCACCAGCATCTACAGTTACCTCAACGAATTGTCAACATTGGCATTTATTGACTGGTGATAATTCAGTGCAACTGAATGGATGTGCTTACAAATATTATAGTGAATCAGATTATCTGTGCAATTGCATCTGTAGCTGTAGATGCAAATATCACACTCTTGGCACAGAAAGCTGCACTTACCACACTTTTTGCTTCCATTAATTTCTTCCACTATATATGATATCCCACTCACAGTTTGGGATTTCACTTCATACGTACATTCTATTTCTTCTTTGAAAACTTCATTTAAACATGTTATATCTGAAGAAGGGATGCTTGTCGCTGAAGTATATCTGGCTTGTATCTTACCAATTCTGCTGGTCACACCTAAATTATAAAAAACAAACTTTAATTTTTTCTGTAGGTTTTTCAAACTTGGGGGTGGGGTAGGGGAACTGGAGTGATACCACAGAATAACACTGTTATTCTGTGGGCGATACCCTTCCCTCCCTTATTTTAGCGTACTTAAATCCTCACGCCTCCCCTACGAAGTGGTCAAATCAACTCTCGTGCCCCCGATTATAGTTAAGTTAAATGTAGCATAATTACATATTATATCCAAAATATTATGTAATAATAATATTATATCCATGTTATAATGTAATTAACCGTAATAACATATTCAAAATATAGTGTAATTACTAATGTTATACCAAGAATATGACATAATAATTATTAATATATCCAGAAAAACAACGTAATGTCTTACCTTCAACGCAAGGAAATGTAAGAGTACGTTTGCATATAGGAATTCTATGAATTTCACGCACGTGATCTCGCAATTCACAGAAAAATTCACAATGTTCTTGCGGGCATCTCAGCTCAGCTATATTTTTTTTTAATTTTGGCTCAACTGAGTGCACCTTTCGTAGAGGCTGATTCAG
Source organism: Rhysida immarginata (assembly GCA_023313115.1). Lineage (NCBI taxonomy): Eukaryota > Metazoa > Arthropoda > Chilopoda > Scolopendromorpha > Scolopendridae > Rhysida > Rhysida immarginata. The sequence continues at coordinate 111,363 of JAHWFO010063765.1, forward strand.
AGTTTTCCTTGTTTTAAAAGTTTTTGCACAACATTTACATATTTCATGCTGTGCTCTGTCATCGTCATTTATATAATATGCATCCATTTGATTGTGTGTTTCGGAACATGTGCGAAACATGTGCCGTTCGCTGAGTACCCACCACGGCGCCACCATGACACCAATCCTAGCCAGCCAATAAGCGCATTCGCAGCACAGCCAATCAGCGAACAAGGACATGTGCTCCCGATCCGCTCGTATCGAGCTCCATTGTTAGAATGAAGCTAAAGTTTCTAGCTCCCAATAGGGCGGGAACTCTATTGAAAAGTGGCGCTGCATGTGCAATCGGCCCAAAAACGCCTGCAGCGCCGCCCTATCGACAGACAGAAACTTTACTTTCATTTTCAGTTTTAATGAAAAATTTCTATCGCAGGTCACGGTCGGCCCTGGTGCGATCTTACGGCACCTGGCGCGATCTGTATTCCTTACCTTCTAGAAACAATGGAAAATGGCCTAAGCTCGATGACCATGAATATCTATAGACCGTGGTGAAAAGTTCCACGCTAACGAGAAAAACAAGCCTCGGTAATGAAAAGTCACCTGATCAAGTTAGGAGTAACAACAATCCAATCTTCATTGTTTTCAGCAAACGAAAAAACACTGATTGTTAAAATCCAAGATGGAAACAATTAAGTCTATCTTTAACAAACACCTCCTAAAGAGAAAGTCTCTGAAAACTGTGTTAAGTATATCTAAAATATCTTATGCATCTAGCAGCATAACGATTAAAAAAAATTATTCACGTTATATAAAAATCATTTCCATCATTTCTTCACTGTCATTTATACCATACATGTTATTCATTTCATTTACTTCATGCAGAGTCGTTGGTCCACAAATTTATTTCACCCAATTCGCACATGCTCTGCATTTCGCTTTCCCGAAGGAAACGCAACAAAAACGGTCTCTAACTACCCCTCACCACTCGACAACACAATATCCTCTCACTTTATTTTAGGAAAGGAAAAAAACATGGGAAAAAACACGTTAGAAGAGCAAAAACTTCATCACAAGCTAGCTTGATGCTTGCATGAGCTTCTTCTTCTTTGCACAAAAATGGCGACGGATCATCACGTGACTTGGCTGAGACAATCACAACGCTGCTTTGTCGGCAAATGACGGGGAAAAGAGTGTCCATACTTTAACTATCTAGAACTTTAAAACACACGAAGAGAATTGAATCAATTACAAACTACGCTTCCCCTACAAACATTATCCCTGTTGATAATGTAAAGTACGTCTACTTTAACTTCAGGCTACCTGGAAAAAGTTTCACAAAACCAGACATAAAATACAGAACTTTATTATGAATTTAACCATAATACAAACAGCTTCACTCATACATTTATTATTCATTCAAGAATACATGGGATTATACCAGTTACATTTTAAGAAAAACGAGAGAAAGATAGATGAAGTTGGAAAACTTCCTTCGAGTTCTTAATGACCGAAACCGCTTATCTATAGTATTGTCACAGTAGAATTCTTACGTCATCCTCAAATTAAACTTTTTCTATTAGAAATTCTGAAATGCTAAATCAGAAACAGGTTCGTCACAATAATTGATTGCATGATAGAATCCATGATAGGCACTTGTGAACTAGCCATAAAAATAGCTTCTTTTGGTAAACGTTTTTCGTAGGCGTAAAAATAGCCAAGTGATTCTATCATATTTCCATCTACTAGAGTTATCAGCAAAGTTATTGTAACAAGATAAGGTATATCATCTGAGCGTGTTCGTATCTCTCATTTTAGGAATAAACGCTGATAATTACCCAAACACGTAAACCGTCAACCTATGTCAGTTCTTTTATACTTGCATTCATTAGAATTAGCAGTATGTGTTTCTTTACATCAAGTGGACGCATACGTTAGTTGACGTTTGTGAGTTCTTTCATGTCTACGTTTAATTGTAAAACTTTTGTCACAATAGGTACAAATATAGTGTCTTTCATCTGTAAGAATTTTTTCATGTTTCAGCTTCGAAAGTAATATTAAAAGATTTGTCACAGTAGGGGCAAGCATAGGTTTAGTCATATACATGACTTTTTTCTGTGCTTTTTTAAATTAGTACAAAAACATTTTGTCACAGTAGCTGTAAGCCCAGGATTTATAACCTGTATGGAGTCTTTCATAAATCCGATTCTCACTATTAGTCTAAACAATTTGTCACTGTAAGTACAACCATACGCTTCTAAACTTTTGTGAATTCTTTCATGTACATGCCTTTTCGAAAGTGCTAGAAATTTAATCCCTAAATGTGCAAGCATTGTGCATTTCTGCTGAATGAGCTCTTTAGTGTACTTACTTTTTTTCCTGGAGCTAAAGGTCTTATCACATAGGTAAAGCTTAGGGCTGTTCGCTTTAATGTTTGCATTTAACTAGAATACCCGTAAAGGCTTTGTCACATTAAGTGCAATCATAAGGCCTTTCACCTATATGAATTCTTTCATTATTCTGCTTCTCGCTACTCGTCTTAAAACTTTGATCACAAAATGTGCAAGCACTGGGGTTTTCACCTTTACGAGCACTTTCCTATACATGTTTTTTTCAATAGGAGCTAAAAATCTTGTCACAACTGGTCCAAGCACTGGATTACTCGCCTGTATGAATTCTTTCGTGTCTTTTTTTTATTCGAACTATAAGAAAAAGTTTTATCACATTAGGCGCAAGCATACGGTCTTACACCTGTACGAGTTCTTTCATGTTTCACTTTTTCGCTACGAGCCAAAAACGCTTTATCACAGTAGGCGCAAGCACAGGGTCTTTCATCTGTATGAATTCTTTCATGATTCCGCTTATAGCTACAAGCCTTAAAACGTTTGTCACCGTCAGCTAAACCATAAGGTCTTTCACTTGTATGCATTCTTTCATGATTCCGCTTCTCGGTACTACCTGTAAACGTTTTGTCACAGTAAGCGCATGCATAGGGTCTTTCGCATGCTTGAATTCTTTCATGTCTATCCTTAACCGAATTATTCCAAAATTTTTTGTCACAGTAGGCGCAAGTATAAGATTTCTTGCCTTCATGAGTTCTTTCGTGTACTTTCTTATTTGAAAGAGTGATAAAAGTTTTGTCATAATCATTAGAAGCATAGAGCCTTTTACCAGTATGAATTCTTTCATGTATGTACTTCTGTTAATTAGTCCTAAACGTTTTGTCACAGTAGGGCGCAACTAAAGAATTTCTTCCCTCCATGAGTAATTTCATGTACTTTCTTAAGTCCTAAAATTTTGTCACTCTGGCGGCAAGCTTAAGATCTTTCACTCGTGTGAATCCTTTCATATTTACACTTTATTGCATTAGTCTTAAAAGTTTTATCACAGAAGGCGCATACATAGGGTCTTTCACCTGTATGAATTCTTTCATGTTCTTTCTCTTTCGAATTATGGCTAAACGTTTTGTCACAAATGGTGCAAACAAGCAGCATTGTACTTGTCTGAGTATACATATGATTACCTGTATTAATATTAAGTGAAAAATTTTTTGTGTGAGCTGAGTCTCTGATTCCCTTCTCATACGATAAAATAACATTATATGAGGAATCAGAGCTGTTAATCTTATGTATGGAAACGTTTTCTTCAATCACTTATGAAAGGAAGGCACGTCATGCAATAATGTCTTTAATTAGAACTAACAAATCCTGAAGAATGTGTTCGATAATTTTCGTTTGTTCTGCACATAAGGAGAAGTGAGCATGGACAAGAGCAAGTGAAGGAAGCAACGACTGCCGATGCTAAGTAACTATGACGTCACTGATTGACCGGACAAGCAAATAATACAGGAGAAATGCTTGGCATACGCTAATCTGATGCCGCATTTAATATAGTTTAATAAATACTAAGAAAAACCCAAGCATGCAACACATTTCTAAAAGATGCACAAAATTTTCAATCCGAAATCATGTCAAGTTTTGCACTGAATACTTTTGGAGCAGATGATTTCAGCGAGATCTTCAAAAAGAGTTGTTTGATCTACCATCTCGAATATTTGAAAGAAGACTGCTATATCTTCACGGAATTTAAATTATACATGGAATTAAATGTTTATTATCAAACACTACCATGGACTAACCAAGCGCGCAAAGTAAACATATTTGGGCGTAGTGAGAACCTAACTCCTCTCAATGTTTATAAATTAAGAATATTCATCTGCATAAGTAATTGAATTGTATCCTTGAAAATGTCAATATTGCGGAGGGAGAGGGAGATACAACAGCATAAGCTACATAAATTTACTAAAAAAATAAAAAAAATGAAAAAAGTGACAAAATTGCTCTCAGTAAAGTGTTGAACAAAAAACATGTGTGAAATGTTATGTTGTGATGATAAATTTAGAAGCATCATTGGAGAAAATATAACAGATTACTTGAAAATGAACGGTAAAAGCAAGTGAAGCTCAGATAAATAGTGGCAGGCTATTGTATTTTACTTATAATAAATTAAGTGCACAGATCCTTTAAATTACTGCATTACAGTAAAAGTAACTTTTCCAGATCATGGATTAAAATAAAGGTTTTCATTTATGAAAATAATACTGAAAAATATTAATTTATCAGATAATATATATAAAACATATCTGCAATTTTATGCCATAATATATATTTAATTTTATCTTAAATTTCAAATAAATAAAAAGAGTACATTAATTGTTGTTGTGATCCTTCGCTTCTCATTTGGAAGTGTAGTGAATGTTACATGAACTTGTCACTATGTGGAGATTTTTTTTCAAACTCTTACTTCTGCTTTCGCTTTACGCAAGTTAGAACAGATGTACCGAGGCGGATAATAATTTCTGCTGATAACGGGAATTTTTGAAATTTTTTTTACCCTAGCCTTAGTCCTAAACGTTATGTCACAGTGGACTTTCATGTTTCCGCATCTAAAAGTATTGTGACTGTCGGCGCAAGCATAGATTCTTTCACCTGAATGAATTCTTTCATGTGTTTGCTTCTTCGCATGAGTCCAAAACGTTTTGTCACAGTGGGCGCAAGAATACGGTCTTTCACCTGTATGAATTCTTTCATGTTTCCGCTTCTCGACATTAGTTATAAAAGTTTTGTCATAGTAGGTGCAAGCATAGGGCCTTTCGCCTGTATGAATACTTTCATGCGTCACCTTATGGTCACTAACAGTAAACTTTTTGTTAAAGTATGCGCAAGCAAAGGATCTTATACCTGAATGAACGCTTTAGTCCTAAACGCTTTGTCACAATAGACGCATGGAAAGGGTTTTTAACCTGTATGACTTCTTTCATGTTCCCGCTTCTCGTTATTAGTTATAAAAGTTTTGCGCAAGCTTAGGGTCTTTTACATGTATGATTTCTTTCATGTCTCAACTTATTGCTACTTAACCTAAACTTTTTGTCACAGTAGGTGCATGCATAAGATTTTTCACCTGTATGAATTGTTTCATGTATCCGCATCTCGGCATTACTTATAAAATTTTTGTCACAGTAGGCGCAAGCATACGGTCTTTCACCTGTATGAATTCTTTCATGTCTCACCTTATGGCAACTATACCTAAACTTTTTGTCACAGTAGGCACATGCATAGGGTTTTTCACCTGTATGTATTGTTTCATGTTTCCGCTTCTCGACATTACTT
>JAHWFO010063765.1:117017-128059 GCA_023313115.1 Rhysida immarginata
CGCAAGCATAGGGCCTTTCACCTGTATGAATTCTTTCATGTCTCACCTTATGGCTACTAAACCTAAACTTTTTGTCACAGTAAGTGCATGCATAGCGTTTTTCACCTGTATGAATTGTTTCATGCTTTCGCTTCTCGACATTAGTTATAAACGTTTTGTCACAGTAGGCGCAAGGATAGGATCTTTCACCTGTATGAATTCTTTCATGAGTCCGCTTATAGTATTTACTCTTAAAAGTTTTGTCACAGTAAGCGCAGGCATAGTGTTTTTCACGTTTATGAATTCTTTCATGTATTTTCTTTTTCGATTTATGACTAAAAATTTGGTTACAAACGGTGGAAACTAACGGCTTTGAACATGTGTGAGTATTCATATCACTACCTTTATAATTTGAAAAAGTTTTGGTGTTAGTTATGTCTCCGATGCCCTTCTTATACGATAAAATTACATGAAGTGAAGAATCAGAGCTGTTAATCTTATATATGGAAACATTTTCTTCAATGATTGGTGAAAGGAAGGCACGTCCTGTAATAATGTCTTTAATTAGAACTAACAAATCATGTAGAATGTGTTCGATGTACTTCGTTTGTTCTACATTTCTTCTCTCTACCAATGTGGAAATGAGGGGCTTTTTAAATGAATTAGTCTCTGCCAGTGGTTTACGAATAATGTTACTTTCATTATAAACAAGGAAATTTTTTTGAAGTCCTTTTCCGCTTATCATGTTGAAATCTCTTTCAATGACATTTTTTAGGTTATTGTTATAAAATATTGATACACATGGCAGATATCTTGAGACGTTAATATTGCATTCTAGAATATTTTCGATGTTCTTTAATGAAACCGAAGCCACTCCGTTTGTAATACTTTTGATTATAGCTAATAAATCATCAAGAAGGTCCGTGCCTTTTCTGCTACTAGAAAAAGTGACGTGGCATTCTGTTCCATCAATAGCTTCCATTTAGTGCCAGATTTGAAAATGTGGTATTTTTTCAGACCTGAATTCCAGATGACGTTGCCTATAAAAAAATTAATTATTCAAACTATAACGTTAGCCTATGATTTGTTAAAAGATTGGATATTGTAATCAAACTATTTAAATCATGTATATACGAACATAAAACAGATACGCTATTATACTAAATTTCGTTTTTGTTCCTCTTTAAATAAGCTTCATATAATAATAAAAGGAATTTCAAAATAATGTATGAATGAAGATAAAAAAATTCCGTTTATTTAATAGTCATGAATTTCTCAAATAAAACGATTATAAATATACCTCTCATTTCGATGCGAGTCATGAAGTACTCATATTTTAAACTCATCTGGAGAGATATGAGCTTATAAAATGTGTAGCCACTTTCTTAGCTGTACTATTTTCCATTGCAATCTCTGCAACAATGGCAAAAACACCAGTCACATGTATTGGCATCGTTGAAATGCTAAGCAGAAAAGTGTTATGGTGCTGGTGGACGTCACATTGCACACTTTCTGGACTGTCTATAAAGAATTAATTTGTATTCATGACTGTCTGTAAGCAACAAACAATATAAGAACTGAACAAATTTTTTAGTTGGCTTTCTCTGTGTATGGTTTAGTAAATATGATTGCATATGCCCTAATTTACATATTCACAAAGTGCCACCTTGAGTAAGAGCACCTTTTCCTATTTATTCCTTTTATGGAAATCGTACAACTACATTTGTATCGAAGGCAGAAAGAGGAGGGGGGTTGCAGACTTTTGACTTAGCCTGTATACAGAGTGTTTCCAAACTAATGTACGAAACATTACATACAGTTAGGGCACGGCAATGCAAACAGATTTTACCATAGCTTGGCGGGTCGGAACCATACAATTTTCCGTCTCTGAGGGCGAGAAATCTTAACACTGGTAAAATTGTGATAATATATGCACATGACAAAAGATGCGCATGAATTAAAAATTCCCGATAAAACGGATAGTCACACAATATTAATTGCAATCATTAAGAAGGGTGTGGTGTATCTCTCCATGATCAAGTTTATACCTATGGAATTTCAAAGTAAGCAAATGCTATATCCATTTTTAAAAATCATTGCTTTTAAATAACGAAATTTCAAGAATCAAGTATTTAACGTAGGCATCATATTTCCTTTATGTATAAATGTAAATAAATTCAATTTTATAAAATTTAAATAAACGAGTAGAACGACTTTTCCTGATCAGTACATCAATCATATCTGGAATATCTTGAAATTGCTCTATCTCTATATCCTGAATTATAACACGGTGGTGTTGCTTTATTTCACAGATATATAGTAAAATACGGTAAATTTTAACTATCCGCACAAATCGCAAACGTAATTCTCACTCTTGGCCCTGCGGGCCTCGCTGGTCACTGTTTTCTGTCTACGACGTCCCCCTCCGGGGGCAAATAACTGATATGTACCGCAACCTATTTGGTTACAGAGGGCAGTTAGTTTCCTCCCGGCCGGTTACAGGAATCGCGACAATTCAGTTTGCGGAATCAGTCATCGCGCGATTTGTGCGGATAGTTAAAATCAACCTAAAATATATATACCAGGGATGGATGAAATGTTTCATCCATCCCTGATATACTATATATCTACGCTCTATCTCCAGACCACAACGGCATTCGAAAATGAGATTCGCTGATATCGAGTGAGAGTAAATGCGTTTAACCGCTCGCGACTATCAATCCGGGGATAAAAGATTGGAAAAAACATATGAAGCTATTATATGAAATAAACAAATAAAAATTAAATAAAATAAAACAAAACAAAATAGGGAACTGCATGGAACGAAAAGGTTTCGGATAGTGTATTTATTTCTTCATATACTTTACCATGGATATTTTACTGTGACATAAGAGTACAGGGATTACAATCATTTGATGGGGGGATGGGCAATCTCGTGCCTTGCACCAGCGGCGGTAAACTGTTAAAGCTTTTGAAAAACTGATATAACCAATGACGGATGAAGAGCCTCCTTTCATCCATTTTTGATATAAGATTTGTAAACTTTTATATGTGGTTCTATTTCGAACTCGTGTTTTCATCTGCATCTGTCGTTATGCTTCACATAATTAATAAACGTGAATGAAGAACAAACTTACTGTATATTTTCTGAACGTGACTTAATTCTTTAATAGAAATCGATTAACATATGCGATTTCGTTACACAAGGAGAAGGACATCTCAATAATCACAAAGGCACGACGCATTGCATTTTGGGTTAGAAGAAATATTTAGCAACGCCATCTATGTGTGAAAAATGGATATACAATTGACTTTGGAGTAATCTTATATATAAAATGTTAAATCCTCCTGCTCCATGCCCGTTTCCACAGTGACGTGCAATAATACAACCTTCATTGCTTCCAACAAATGAAAAAATACTCATTGTTTAAAAAACAAAAATCGCAGCCGAAACAAAGGAAACAGACTATTAAAAAAATCTTATTTTTTAATCTATTTTTTTATTATAAAAATAATAACATTCAAATAAGATTTTGAAGTCGACTAACAATTCAAATCACAAGTAGGGAACATTGGTTTTTACAATTTATGATATTCGTTAAGTGGGCATAGTAATAATTTTGTAGTGGAATAAATTAATAAAAAGGAAAATTCATAATATAGAAGAAAAAAACCCCAATCGAATAAAATCAAAAAGCAAATGAAATTATATTTTTCTCATTTTATAATGTTCATTAAATTTGTATAATTAATTTTTTTTAATTTTAAAATATAGTGGTATTGGAATATCCCCCCAAAACAGTCTGCCTAGGAAATTGAGCAATGAGGGAGGTAAAAAAAAAATAAAAAAAAAAAGAGATCGACTAGCTATTTTCACGGAAGAGCATAGTTTACATCTAATAGTCGTAGATGTGTTTTTGTGTTATAACTATCAAATTGACATTAGTGATTTTGTCACATTTAAGATTCTTAGGTTTCTTAGAAATTTTGGCGTCCTTTTGCGCCTTTTATACAAGTTATAACAGTATGCAGCCCGGGACAAACACAAACTTCCATGCCCATGGCGGGATTCGAACCCACGACCAGGCGGACTCGAGTACTAAAAAGCCTACGCCTTAGCCCTCTCGGCCACCTGGCCTGCGTCATATTAAGAAGACTCATTTTAACGAATCGCTCTCATATTGACAGCAACTTTTTTACTGTTAGCAAATTGTCAATTATTGCAGTTCTTTTAATTATCACAGTTCTGTCACAGACTAAATTTTTTAAATTAAAATCGAACTTACAGTTCCCACTGTTGCGATAACCGTCGTACGCCGGGCTCTGGAATAAAATCAAAAGCAAACTGTGTCTGACCAGCTATTTTGTGATGATGTAACAATGTATGAATTTCAGTGCACAGGCTATCTTTTTAGGAGGTGTTGGGTATTGACCACAGATTACGTTTATTCAGATGTTCCACTCCTTCTGATAACAATGGTAACTTTGATATTACCAGCAGGCCAATCAGAAAGCATGCCACACGATAGAGATGGCAACACAGTCAACAGACGTCGTAGGAGTCATGTGACGTGGCCATTATGTCAAAGTGCAGACCACAAATTACGTCATTTTACACAGCTCGAGGCCAACGAGAGACAGGCCAGGGCACTCAAAAGTCACATGATCATCGGGGTCCGGACAACAATCCATCCTTCATTGTTTCCAACAAACGTAAAAATACTGATTGTTAAAATCCAAGATAGAGACAATGAAGGATTAATTGTTGATGATCATGTGATTTGTGAGTGCCCTGGCCCGAAGTCGACGCGATAAAATCATGCCGTTGCACTGATTTTGTGACATCATGCAAACAGATGGATTTTGTGACGCCTTGCAAAAATAAATTTAAGAACAAAATAAGAATATTTAGGATTTAAATTAAAATGATTTATTAAAAAAGTAAATGACCCATGTTTGGCATTAATGCATTTTATTCTACTGTATTTACTTAGTTATCTAAAATACAAAATTCATATTTAAAATACGTCACTAAAACCGATGGGATTTCAACATTGCCAAGTGACGTAGTGCCATGGTTTTGTATAGATCGCATCGGCTTCGCTTGGCCAGTCTCTCGTTGGCCTCGAGACAGTTACAAAAAAAAACAAGACAGGTGAAAGACAGGCCCTGAGCGCAGGCCCTGAAGACAGGCCAACACCACCTCTACTCAAAGCCTGAGCGCGAAAATTTCATGCATTGTTACATCATCATACCTACTCATAATTTAGGGCTTATTATTAAGTAGAAATGCGATTAAAGATGACTACCTATGACGTTTCCGCGCTCAGGCTTTCTCTATTAATGGTGTTGCCCTGGCGCGAATAACAATGTAACCTTCATTGTTGCCATCTTGGATTTTAATAATCAACAATTTTTCGTTTGTTGGAAACAATGAAGGTTCCATTGTTATTCGGACTAAGATGATCAGGTGACTTTTCCGCGCCAGGGCCTGTCTTTCTCGTGGGCTACGACACTACTAATACAAAATTAAGCCTTTTAAAAATAACATTATCTTTAAATATTATTTTATTGCTTTAGTTTCCTTTTCTTTCTCAACCCCAAAATCTTTCCTTATTTTTTCACATATAATACAATTTCTGTAATTACTTTCAGCGCGATTACTCTTCCTACCTATATTAAATCAAACGAAAAAATCCGTCGCATTAAAAACGTTTCCTTTACTTTCGTTGCAAATTGCGTCGACTCGAAATTGAAACTTGTAGAGTCACAACTCTGTAACATCACATGAGTGTATTTTAAAATGCAATAAACATTAAATCATAAATTAATACGCAATTTTAGAAAAAAAAACATTTATACATTATGAATTACATATATATAATTTATATAATGTATATAATTTTCTATAGAATATCAAATCAAGAGTTTAACGCAGCTGAGAGGGCGTTGGCGTCGTAAAAATGTCCTCTTTGGCGCTGACTGGAACATCTGAATAAACGTAATCTGTGGTATTGAGTATACGCAATCCACAGACAACTAATTTACAAATCCCATTTTCATTGTTGCAACTCATGATCGATATGTTAAAAGCAATGTCGTATATTAAGGACAGACCCCGAAACCTGCCACCGTACTTGAAACAATTCGCAATTGTTTGGGAAGCTCCGCTGTGCAGAACCGTCAAGGCCGAAAGTAAGTGAAGGTGATGTCAAACACATGGTTAAACATGAGGGTAGATGATTAATAATTCTTTTACATGCCGATCACGGAATGATAAGTTTATCTTTTCGTTCACTTTGTATTTTAAGTATTTTTTTGGTTCATGGTTTCAATTTCATTTCGATCAATTTCAATTTCGTTTCGATCATCTTTCAGTTATGTATTTTTGATTTATGCTTGTGGAAAGTGGTTCCTGATCTTTTTTCGTGTCTATTTGTTCAGTTATACACGGAACAACTTTGAGGAATGGTATTGAATTAATGATTCCTTGGGCCCAAAATCGTCAAAAACAAACCCGCCAGACAGCTAACTGTTCCACAGCTTACTCCTGCCCAGAACTGTCATGGCTTCACTTTGGTCGCGATGTTTACAATAGGATTTAGAGTCTACCTTTAGTATACGTCATTGGTCAATTGTCCGAGGCCAACGAGATAATAAAGCCTGGAAGCAGAGAGGTCACCTGACCATCGGGGTGCTTGCAACAATCCAACTTTCATTGTTTTCAACAAACGAACAATCACTGAATGTTAACATCCAAGATGGAGACACTGAAGGTTGGATTGTTGCTAGCACCCCGACGGTCAGTTGACTTTTCCGCTTCTAGGTCTTGTTATCACGTAGGCCTCGTTAAAAGTGTTAACAGGAAATTGGTTATCCAGAGAAGTGAAATGATATTCTTTTGTTGAAATAAAAATATGCCTAGCAATCCTAGCGTTTGGGACATAAGACGTTAGCACCTTTAATTTTCAAACCTTTACTTTCGATATGAAATAAAACGGCCGCTAACTGCTGTCAGTACTGTTAGATATGTAGAAATAGAAACTGAAACTAAATGTGATCGCATGCGCACTTTCATTGGAACGCATAATGTAAACAGAGTTTTAATGGCGACAATAAAGGACGGACGCAACAACTGGTGACGAGAATGGGATTCGGGGTAAGAAAAACGTCCCTAAGTCAATTTGGTGATAAAGAAAAGATTTACAGAATCTAAAGAGAAGAGTACAGTGAGCACATGAAAAAAGACAACTGCTGCAAGATACCCCTTCCAAGTGTGAAGAGAGAAGAAGCAGCGAGCCGTCAGAAATCGAAAGTAATACGCCCAGAGCAAACGTGAGTACAAAAAAGAAAAAAAAAAAAGTTTTAAATAACGAAAATAGGCATCATGACTGAGAGAATGCTAGTGGGTCGAATAGATGTATATGATGAATTAGAACCGTGGAATCGTTACATAGATCGGCTTGATAAGTACTTCAATGCGAACGATATATCAGAGGAAAAGATTAGAAATTTAGGGCGTCGACTATTAAGGTCATTTTGCGCCTTTTACACAAGTTATATCAGTACGCAGCCCAAGAAAAACACAAACATCCATGCCCATGGCGAAATTCGAACCCACGATCAGGAGTAGTCGAGAACTAGAAAGTTCCTGGGCCCACTGTAGGCGTAGTTGACAATGACGCTTGGTCAACAAATGCACACAAGCGGGACATGCTGCGCAGTCCCATATCCAACAGTATCCGCTGAACTGTGTGTTCCGAAACACTTGCACTTGGACCTGCATTGTATTGGGCTGTCAGTTGAACCACTGTCTGGCGTCAATCTTGCTTTACCAAGCGGGACAGTCTCCGACGCCCTTTTTCTTTGATGACTAGCTGGCGTCCAACATCTTGGCGTCTACTGCTAGTTTCACCGTCGTTTATCCACTTTGCATAAACACTACTAACAACGGCAGATCGTGAACAACCTACCAGTCGTGTAGTTCCGAGTCTTCGGGTCATTACAATCTGCCCTCTATTTCAGCTTTATAGAGTTGGATTGAGTTCAACTTTTATTGCAGAAACAGGGCAGATACGATTGCTCAGCCAAAAGAAAACGTTCTCTGCAGAGACATCACAGTGACGTTCCCTCTCTCTCACAAAATAAAAATGTCGGACACTCAGCCACAAAGGTGAAGAGGCCGAGAAAGAAAATTGATGTAGAAGCGATAATAGCGGAAGTGCGAAATATATATTTATTCATTATTTAATCAAATTAAATTGAATAAACAACAATTGAATGCAAAAATTTGATGTGATGATCGATGAGGAACGAACGAAATGCGTACGTACTGTGCAGTAGAAGCCAACCGTTTAGATCGGTCGACGGCTTCGGTGCAGTGCATTTGCGTTGGGCGAAACTTCTACTATCTTATCCTTTTGAGTTTCTGCCATGTGGGACACCAATAGAAGCAGAAAGTAAAAAAGCCGAAAAAATACGCCCTGGTTTTTGCTCTCTTGTTTTCTGCCAGTGGGAACCTAACTTAACGTCTGCCTGTACGGAATCCTGAACGAGCGTGTTTATTATGGAGGCTTATGGAACTTGCCTGAACTGAAAGCCAACATCATTCGTCATGTTGCAGCCATTTCACGGGAGACACTTCGTGCTACTGTCGAGCACTCTGTCCTGAGCTTCCAGCATGTCATGGACGCAGGGGATGCGCATATTGAACGGTCCCTGTACTAGCAATCCGATAGTGCATTACTACCGTTTCTTTATGACCTTGGAGCGCCACGTTTACATTTGATGAAACCGTATGCACTAAAAAAAAATTTCCGTTTGAATTCTCTTCCTAAAGCTCTGCTTAGACTATTACCAAAGTTCCTCATTATCCGTGCAATAATGCAGTCCGAGCAGAAGAAGGGAACTTTCTTTATAACTACCCTGTATCGAAGTCACTTCTACTCCTCTTAGACCGGACTGAGCAACGCCACCTAAATTTTTTTTTTGAACGCACATTCATTCATTACGTTCATTATTATTTCATGTGTTTTTTTATACAAAGGAGATTGTATGATTTTAATCATTTCATAATAACATGATCCTCCTTATTCTTATTTCTAAATTTTTAAGGACAAAAGTACATAACAGATTTTAATTCTTAGTTTATTAGAACATTATTAACATCCAAATTAAAGTGCATACAGTTATAATATTGTGACGTATTTATACAATAATCCATTCAATGTTTCAAGAATAACAATAATAAAATGAAATGTATTGAATTTCAAAGTAAACATATGCTGTATCTATATTTAAAAATCATTGCTTTTAAATAACCAAATTGTAAGAATTATCCATACGCCATCTTACCAACTGCTTTTATTTTTTATGCGGATGATGCCACTTTATTACTCTCTAGTTGAATATTAGACAAACTTAGTTCGCTCTCTTAATCAGGTGCTAACAGTATTGAAGGAATGGAACGATAACAACCGGATGTCGCTTAACACTCAAAAAACCAAAGTCATGCTCTTCACACAACGAAACAAACGAGAAATATCTATCCCGTTATTGTTTTTTTACGGTAATAGTTTAATTAAAAGCTTTTATTAACTTTGCTATGTTAGTTGTTTAGGTCAAATCTTGTAATCAATATTAAACCAACTTTCCGACAAGCTAGGGAGCTGCAATTTGACACACTTATGCAGAATCGATGACAATTTATGATAAAGAAAAAAAATTTCAAATCGGTTCATTGGTTCGTGTTCTAATGGTACTAACTCATTAGTACGAATTGATTGTTGTAACAATTGGACATTTCGTTATGGCGAGAGTAAATGTATCTATTGTTTATTGTTGCAAAATTAAGCTGTATTGTTGCCACTAAAAACATTATAAAAGCTTGGTTTGATAAAACCTTTTTCCTCTTAACTTGTTTCAGTTACAAAATCATTTAAATATTTAGGCCTTTATTTGACACATGATTTGACTTAGAATTTGCATGTTGATTACCTAATAAACAAATTAAACAAAAAAAAAGGTATGATCTCCAGACTATACTATTTACCGATTAATATACTTTATCTTTTATATTTCTCGGGGATACACTCAAACTTGTGTTACGGTACCATCTTCTGGGGGTCTACCACATTATTTAATCTGGAGAGAATAACGAAATTACAAAAATGGTTCATACGAATAGTAATAAAAGCACATAGGTTGGACTCAGTCTCGCATTTGTTTTTACCATTACGTATACTCACAATACAACAAATATATTTTATGCAAACGTGTGCATTTATATACAAAGTTACAAAAAGTTTACTTAAAATATCTACTCCTATTATTATACAAAAAAGCTGCGAGATCCATAATTATTCTACACGTAGTGCTAATAGAATTCGATTGCCTTTTATTAGTCGTAATTATAGTGGAAGATGTGTGTCCTATAAAGGCATACTTAATTGGTCTGCTCTGCCTGAGAATATTCAGTCCTTAACACCCTACAGAATATTCAGAAGTCATCTGAAACAGTTTGTGCTTCACAATATTGAGGTCCGATATGATTACCGTAATAATTAACCAATACAGATATATTAATAATTATCAACGAGATTTGATAACTATGAGAACTTTGATAGTGATGGCTAAATCCAATTCAGTCTTTATCTATTTACTCTTCTATAGATTATATATATAGTGATTACACTGGGAAACTTTCACGGTGAACACCTTAGCTTGTCTCTTAATCTGATATAGTTTTAGTTATATAAAAATTCTAACATTTTATATAAAAACCTAAACAGTACACTGTTATTTATTGTGCTAATACTAGTCACACGTTATATTTATTTATGCCATTTATGTCTATTATTTTTATAAGTGCTTATTTGTCTATTGTATATTTGGTTAATTGTATTTCTAATTATACAATGTGTCTAATGTTATTTTCTTTCTTGCCCATAGGGATTTAACATGTCGGTCTTTTGACCATACCAATCCCTATTGGGCATTACTGTATTCTCATTTAATTAAATTAATTAAATTAAATAAACATAACGATCATATTTCTTTTAATT
>JAHWFO010063765.1:150068-189714 GCA_023313115.1 Rhysida immarginata
AGTGGGCGCAAGCATAAGGTCTGTCACCTGTATGAATTCTTTCATGTATCACCTTATGACCACTAGAACTAAAAGTTTTGTCACAGTAGTTGCAAGCATATGGCCTTTCACCTGTATGAATTCTTTCATGTGTCACCTTATGGTATCTAGTCCTAAATGTTTTGTCACAGTAGTCGCAAGTATATGGCCTTTCACCTTTATGAATTATTTCATGTATTTTCTTTTTCGATTTATGGCTAAAAGAAACTGTGGAAACAAACGGCTTTGCACATGAATGAGTATTCATATCACTACCTTTATTGATTGAAAAAGTTTTGTTGTTATTTATGTCTATTATGTCCTTCTTATACGATAAAATTACATTAAGTGAGGAATCAGAACTGTTAATCTCATATGTAGAAACATTTTCTTCAATGATTGATGAAGGGAAGGCACGTCCTGTAATAATGTCTTTAATTAAAACTAACAAATCATGTAGAATGTGTTCGATATTCTTCGTTTGGTCTACATTTCTTCTCTCTACCAATGTGGAAATGAGGGTTTTTTTAAATGAATTAGCTTGTACCAGTGGTTTACGATTAAAGTTACTTTCATTATACACAAGAAAATTTCTTTGAAGTCCTTTTCCATTTATCATGTTGAAATCTCTTACAGTGACATTTTTTAGGTTTTTGTTATAAAATACTGTTACACATGGTAGATATCTTGAGACGTTAATATTGCATTCTAGAATATTTTCGATGTTCTTTAATGAAACCGAAGCCACTCCGTTTGTAATACTTTTGATTATAACTAATAAGTCATGAAGAAGGTCCGTCTCTTTTCTACTACATGTACTAGAAAAATTGACGTGGAATTGTGTTTCATCAATAGCTTCCATTTTGTGCAAGATTTGAAAATGTAGTATTTTTTCAGATTTGAAATCCAGATGTCGTTGCCTATAAAAAAATTAATTATTCAAACTATAATGTTAACCTATGATTTTTTAAAAAATTGGATATTGTAATCAAATTATTAAAATCATGCATATACCAACATAAACAAATAACGTTATTATACTAAAACTCGTATTTATTCGACTGTAAATTAGCTTCATATAATAGTAAAAGTAAATTCAAAATAATGTATGATTAAAGAAAAAAAATTCCGTTTACTTAATTGTCACAAATTTCTCAAATAAAACGATTATAAGCATACCTCTCATTTAGATGCGAATCATGAAGTACTCAAATTTTAAACTCATTTGGAGTGATGTGAGCTTATACTTTCTTAGCTGTACTATTTTCCATTGCAATCTCTACAACAATGGCAATGGATATAACACCAGTCACATGTATTGACATCGTTGAAATGCTGAGCAGAATAATGTAATGGTGCAGGTGGACCTCACATTGCACACTTTCTGGACTGTCTATAAAGAATTAATTTGTATACTTGACTGTTTGTAAGCAACAATCAGTACAAGAGCAGAATTTTTTGTTTTGTTATGTTTTGTTTCTTATCTGATACTGAACAAGTTTATAGTGGTCTTTCTCTGTGTATCTCCTGTGGTTTAATAGATACGATTATGCATATGTCCTAATTTGCATATTCACAACACTGTAACTGCAATCATGAGTACGAGCACCTTTTCCTATTTATTCCTTTTATGGAAATTGTATAATTACATTTGTATCGAAGATAGAAGATGGGGTGCAGACTTTTGACGCACCTGTATATAGATTGTTTCTAAACATATTTACGTAATACACATACAGTTAGGGCACGCCAATGCAAACAGTTTTTACCATTGCTTGGAGGGTCGGAACCATACAATTCTACGTCTATGGGGGGGGGGGGGGCGAGAAGTTATCACACTGGTAAATTGTGATAATGAATGCACATGGCAAAAAGATGTGCCTGCATTAAAAATTCGCGATAAAAGGGAATCCACAATCCACAAAGGGAATCCACAATATTAATTCACAATCGACAATCCACAAAGGGAATCCACAAAGGGAATCCACAATATTAATTTCAATCATTAAGAAGAGTTGCAATCTTCTAATGTGTATCTCTCCATGATCAAGTTTATATTAAAGCTCCACCTATCGAATTTCAAAGAAAGCATATGCTATATCCATTTTTAAAAATCACTGCTTTGAAATAACGAAATTTCAAGAATCAAGTACTTAACGTAGGCATCATATTACCTTTAAGTATAAATGTAAATAAATTCAATTTTATAAAATTTAAATAAACGAGTAGAACGACTTTTCCTGATCAGTATATCAATCATATCTCAGATATCTTGAAATTGCTCTATCTCTAGATCTTGAAATATTACACGGTGAAGTTGTTCTAGCTTCAGACCGCAACGGGATTCGAAAATGAGATTCGCTGATATCGAGAGCGAAAGTAAATGCGTTTTACCGCTCGCGACTACCAATCCCGGGATATAAAAGAGTGGAAAAAACATATGAAGTTATTATATGAAATAAACAAAAATAACTAAATAAATTAATAAATAAATACTTAAATAAATAATTGGGGAACTGCATGGCACGAAAAGGTTTCGGACAGTGTCATGGATATTTTACTGTCACAAAAGAGTACAGGAATTTTATTGATATTTCACTGTGTTAGTCGATGGGGGGGGGGGGTCAGTAAGAAGAAATAGTTTCACATCCCTTTTTCATACCATGTAATAATGTATGTTGTTCCTTTTCTGTCCGATAAAGAGTAATCAGTGCACTTTTATAAAAAAAAAAATGGATATAGAAATGCAATCCAGAGTCAATGGATATAGAAGCAATATATCCAATGACTCTGAACGTAGCAACCGATAAGAAGGTGGCTGCGCTGTGAATCAATCTCATGCCTTGCACCAGAGTCGGTAAAATCTTACAAGTTTTGAAAAACTGATATAACCTCCTTTCATCCGTATTTTATATAACGCCAGTTGTAAAGTTTTATATGGTGTTCTATTTCGAACTCGTTTTTTCATCTGCATCTATCGTTATGCTTCATGTAATTAACAAAAATGAATGAAGAACAAACTTACTGTATTTATTCTGAATGTGGCTTAATTCCTTAATGGAAATCGATTAATAAATGCGATTTTGTTACACAAGGCGAAAGACATCTCAATAATCACAAAGGAACGACGCATTGCATTTTGGGTTACAGGAAATATTTAGCAGCGTCATCTATGTTTGAAAAATGGATATACAATTGACTTTGGAGTAATTTATTAATGAAATATTAAGAGACTTTTTTATAAAATTCTGTTTGTAAGTGCCTAATTTTTTTTTATTTATATTTTTTTTTCTTAATCGCGCAACACATGAGAGTATTAAAATTGAGATTATAAAAGAAAATCTAGATAACGTTTCACTACAATTGACATTATAAAAAAAAAATTAGATAACAGATACAACCTCAGAGTTTTACACTAATTTTTCTCTCTTAGTTATTAAATTTTCTTAAAACAATTCAAGAAATAAGGCAAAAGATGTTCATCGAACTAATGAATTTTTAAGAATAATGGCGTAATTTCATACCGCAAGGGTTGGCTAGAATGCGAACGCACATTTTTGCTCTCGTAATTCTTTTGAAGAAAAGTCACACATTTCAATATATTCTGGATCTGTCAAATTACTACGGATTTCATACATAAATGAACATGTTGTAATATGTAATTAAGTGTTTTTTAACCAGCAATGCTGTATTCAATAAAACATTTTAACATGAACCCATCATGATCCCACTTTCAAACTTGTACAATCATTTCAGTATTGAGAACAATAAAAGGAGTTCTGATTGGTTCCCATGGAGTTCTCACTAAATACTTCTACTATTTGCTAATTCTTAGATCTCCTTTTTAGCACATTTTCTAAATATAGAAATGTGCTTATGTGATCGGTTTGTCCAGCTGTCCGTCCGTCCTTTCGTCCGTCCGTCTGTAGACAATCCCACAATTCATTGCGTTGCAATAGAAAGAGTGCATGTATAGGGAGTACAAGTGACTATGTCACAGCTGACGTCAGTTGCGCGATGAACGGGCCGAGAGCCTAGAAAATGGGATCGCTGGTTCCAAACATTGGAACCACGCAATATACGTACTAGTAACGTTGAAACGGGCGGCCAGTAAAAATGACATCTCTTAAATTATTATGTTAATTTGTGTAATTTATATTATTATTAAGACATTTAATACCATTATATAATTTATACATTAATATTAGAACGCTTTTTAATCACTTTTAATCACTTAGCAAAAGAATGCCATCGTTCGCGGATCTTTCTTTCTTTGGGAAAACGATAGATGTCTAAATCGCTGTTTTGGCTCCTTCTTGAGCAGTGAGGAACTAAACAATTTCACATCTTAAATGTGTTATAAACACTGGGCTTATATAAAGCGATTTTATTCCATCCCTACGTTGGAACCATGTTAAATCCCGAAGCGAGAAGACTTGTTTGGAACCAAATCGAATCACGTGACTGAAGAATTTCAAGGACTGACGTCACACTTGCACTCCCTATTGAATTGCTGGAAGACACGAATTATCCTCGCATTCGGGAAAACGCGTGTTGAGAACATACATGGATTCGTCTCTGCTCGTGCTCTAAACGTTAATGAGATGCAGGGTGCACGTGTTTGGCGAATATTGAAAGGGCAGATCGGTCTCTAAATCAAGAGAATTTTTTTATTCCTAGGGAGCTTAGTATTTATTACGATAACTTGAAAACGAATTAACTTTTTCAAAGTCTGTTTTCACCAATCCATTAATATGGGACAGAGCACGAACAAGTGCGAACGTGAGATAGCCGGAATAAGTACGTACTATAATGGCACGTGCATTAATAGTTACTTTTATGATACCCCCTTAAAAACTTCCTATAACCAGATATGGCATGTAATATATCAAACAAATCGTCACAACATATCATGAACGAATATATAAGAGTAACTAGTGATAGCAGGTATTGGTCTAATGGCACGTGTACGTGCAAGGATGTCTCATGAATGAATATAACGCGTAAATAATGTTGGCGTGAAATGTTCAGTAGTACGTGTTTTAATGGTACCATTGGAACTTTCAATTCTAAGATATGGCATGTAATACGAGGATTGGGGCATAAGTATGGCAAATATTTTTTTTCTTATAGATATGTGAACGGATCACAAACGTATATGTGTCGTGTGGAAGTTCTGCAGGCATAGTGTGTATGCAGAATAACAGATGGCTCTGTGATAGCTGGTAGTAGCGCAGCGAGGGCTGTGAAATCAGTCAGTTGGTGAGTGTCGTGCGAGATGGAAGTAACCCGTGTTGAGCATCGCGCTTACATCAAAATAGTCGTTCTCCGAGGGAGAAATGCGATGGAAGTTAACAGTGAATTAGTGGAAGCCCTTGAGAATAAAGCCCTACCATACCGTACAGTAGCACGGTGGGTAGGAAAGTTTCAGCAAGGACTTGTGTCAACCAGTGTTGTCATTCTTTTGTATCGTGAAGGCCATATTGCCCTGTATACTACCGTAATAAATTAGTGTGTTACGATATTTCAGTGCTATTCATTGTCCACACATGTAGTTAACACCTTGTCCTTTCGTCTGTATATGTCATATTTTCCAACCGGACTGGTATCTTCAAGAAAAAAAAATAGTTGCCATGAATTTTGCCCCAACCCTCGTATATCAAACAACTCGTAACAACGTACCATGAGTGAATTTAACGAGTAAATAATGATAGTGGGAATTGGTTTTGTTGCATGTGCCCTACTGGTACAATACAGGGTGTAAATTTTAAGTTGACAAAGCAGAATAACTCGAAAAATAAGCTTCACACGAAAAAATGCGTAGAATCCAAAGTTGATTATTTTCGAGGGGGCATCTGCTGGTGCTAAAATTAGCCCACCCCCCCCGGCCCCTGGGGGTGGGGCGGGGGGCAACTTTAAAATTTCAAATGGGAACCCCTATTTTTTATTGCAGATTCAGGTCCTACATAAAAAACTACGTACATTTTGTCTGAAACATTTTTTTTATTTTTGGTAGATGGCGCTGTAATTCAAGAAAATCCATTTTCTCATTTTTGCGTGGAAATAACTAATTTATTATTCATTTCGATTCCTACATTGTTTTAACTACAATGTAATTTGAAGACATTTCGTCAACAAACAAATAACGTAAACATTGGCATTTTTTTCAGAATGTTTACATTTTAAATTCTGATCTTTAGAAGAAAAGATTGTAATTTTTCAACTGTTTTTGTGAGTGTACAACGCCGTATTGCTTTTGAATTTACATTATGAATTATCTTTCTGTGGAAGAAAAAATTGAGATGGTGTACATTTATGGAGAAAGTGGGAGAAATTTTGATAATGCAGTCGCGCTTTATGCTCAGCGTTTTCCTGGCCAAACGCGATCACGGTCTTCTTTTGTTCGAGTTATTAAACAATTTACTGCGGAAGGTAGTGTGAACCAGAAAAAAAGAACCCGTGCAGCTACTGTTTGTGGAGAAAACAATCAAGTGTCAGTCCTAGCTGCTGTGGCTCATAATCCACATGCGAGCACAAGAGAAATATCAAGGCAATCAGGAATTTCACATATGAGTGTTTGGAAAATGCTGAAGCTCCACAAATTTCATCCATATCATGTATCTATGCATCAGGAACTACATGGCAATGACCACCAAAACCGTCTAACGTTTTGTCACTGGGCACTTCAGCAGATGCAAACAAACCAACATTTTTTTGCACGAGTTCTTTTCTCCGATGAGTCAACATTCACAAACCACGGGGAAGTTAATCGACATAACATGCATTACTGGAGTGAACAGAACCCACACTGGATTCGAGAAGTCAACCATCAGCGACCTTGGTCAATTAATGTTTGGTGTGGGATAATTGGCGATAAACTTATCGGTCCATATTTTATAGACGGTAATTTGAATGGCAACAAATATCGTAACCTACTTGAAAATGAACTACCAGATCTACTTGAAGACCTGAGTATTGAACTTCGACAACACATGTGGTTTCAACATGATGGTTGTCCAGCGCATTATTCATTAGTAGCGCGCGAAGTACTACATCGACTTTACCATGGTCGCTGGATCGGCAGGGAAGGTCCTGTGAATTGGCCAGCCAGATCGCCTGACCTTACATCGCCAGATTTTTTCTTATGGGGTTACCTCAAAGATATCGTTTATAAGGAAACGCCAACCACTCGCGAAAACATGATTCAAAGAATAAGAGATGCTTGCGCTGCAATTACACCAGACATGTTATCAAGATGTGTTCAGGAATTTACAAAACGAGTCAATAAATGCATCGAAGTTGGAGGTCATCAATTTGAACATTTAATTTCATAAAACGGCGAGATGCAAGGGATTTAAGGACAACAAGCAGGCCGAAAGTGAGAGGCGAGGGGACTCACTGGAAATACAAGCACCCCGAAATTCATTTACTTGCAAGTATTTGCAAATAAGAAAAAATAAAACGAAAACAATCGGTCCTTTTAAGGACCACCAAATCTTAAACGGGAATAACTTCATCTTTACACAGTCTTTTACTTTTTTACTCTGTTAGTTAATGAGTTCACTCGTTAGTACGTAGGATGTTCGGTTAGTTAGTTAGCTAATCAGTTGATTTGTTTGATAATTATAAAGTTGTGTGGCCTCATGACCACGAAACAAAACAAAATTATCCTAATCCGCGGCAAAAAATAATAAAATAATAACTTTGCGGCAAAATTTACGAAGTAAATAAGTATTTTTTATTTCTCCGTAACCATTTCCACGCAAAAATGAGAAAATGGATTTTCTTGAATTACAGCGCCATCTACCAAAAATAAAAAAAATGTTTCAGACAAAATGTACGTAGTTTTTTATGTAGGACCTGAATCTGCAATAAAAAATAGGGGTTCCCATTTGAAATTTTAAAGTTGCCCCCCGCCCCACCCCCAGGGGCCGGGGGGGGTGGGCTAATTTTAGCACCAGCAGATGCCCCCTCGAAAATAATCAACTTTGGATTATACGCATTTTTTCGTGTGAAGCTTATTTTTCGAGTTATTCTGCTTTGTCAACTTAAAATTTACACCCTGTATAGTTTTGTTAGAACTTTCAATGCTAAGATATGGCGTGTAATATATCAACCAACTGATTACGAGTTGTTAGATCTATTGTTATCCATAGCTTATTTGTATCAAGAGCATTATGCTGTTAGGCTTAATGGTATCTAAAACTCACTACTGTTATACATATTGCTAATTAATAGTAGTTAATCGCTTGCTTCAATAGTAGACGATAACGTAGAAACACTTTAGTAATTTAATATGAAAAATAATAGATGCTTACACACAACGCGTCAGCAATTGAGGCTCACTTCGTTTAACATTGTGGGAATTTTTACAAATTAAAAAGCATTTATTTTTTTAAATGTATGAGGAATAACTCCCTCTCCATTTACCTTTCAGTTCTTCAAGTTTATTCGTTTAAATTCTCTCTATACATTAGCTTACTTAAATAGTAATTTACAATTTAGTTTTCATATTTATTTATTTTCTCTTAAGTGTTTTAAAATGTTGATTAATTCAATATATCCATGTACGATGCTATAACATGAAAATGTGCTCCCTTTATCCGCTTTGGCGGTAAAATCATTCTTGTTATTGTTCTCATTACTAGCAAATTAGACCACAATGCAGTTACTAGATTTTAGTATTACATCAGGGTTCGCGCTTACTCGCAATTTACGCGTCAAATAGGCATTTTTGTTAAAAGTTGACTCGTGATTTTTTGATCAGCGAGTCAAAATTGACTTGTTAAATTTGAATATCATCGGCCCATATCTTTCTCGTCACATTTTAACCTCACTTCATTTTGTGCATGTGGTATTATTTACATTTCTAATTAAATATGGCAGCAACTATAGAAATTGTGGATGCATGTAAAAATATGGAAGTTAGAAAGAATCTAAATTTTGACTCATATCTTCTGAAATTTGACTCGCAGATTTCAAGGTTGGGAGTCAAATTGACTCGTAAATAATTTATCCTAGCGCGAACCCTGTACATAATATATTATTTTTTTTTTTTTGAAAAATTTTGAAGCAGTACATTTAAAAAATTTTAAATTTAAATTTAATTAAAATAAATTCTCCTAAACCCTAATTGTATTGTATATCATTGAAAAGGTCTTGAAAATTGCTGTAAAATAGCACCTACCACAGCTGTCTAGCTCAATTAGGAAAGCTTTTAGGTCATTTTGAAAATTGGTGTGTCAAGGTTTTTTGACTGATTTTTTGAACTTTTGCAGGGCAATATTTTCAAAACGGATCGATTTTTTTGAATAAGATTTGGTATATTTCTATGCCTATATGAACATTACCTCTGTGTTAAGTTTCATCCAAATCTGAAAGAATGAGGTAAAGTTTTGCTGAAAATTGTGCTGTTTTGACACGGAATGACCCATCACTGTCATATTACGGAGGAAAAGCCCCCATTTCTTGAATAAACTGCCCCGACTCAGACCTCTGAAAAGTTCCGCTGGACTGTACCAATACCACCTATAATAAAATCTTGAGCGTTGAAACGTCATAAATTGTTAGACGTAGATGGCATATCAGTAGAAGATATAATTTCACATCCCTTTATCATAACATGTAATACTGGAATTGTTCTTTTTCTGTCCGATAAAGGGTAATCAGTATACTGTTATAAAAATAAAACCACAACACTTGACTTAACCTGTTCATTCACCTATATAACTTCTTTCATGTATGTGCTTTCCTAAATATTAACAAAAAATTTTCTCAGAGTAATTCTATGCCCAGGGTTTTTCACCGTGTGAACTCCTTTATGAATCCGCTTCTCACAATGTGTTAAAAAATAAGACTAATAGGTACAACAATACTATTTATAAGCTTTTATTAACTTTGCTGTGTTAGTTGTTTAGGTCAAATCTTGTAATCAATATTAAACCAACTTTCCGACAAGCTAGGGAGCTGCAATTTGACACACTTATGCAGAATCGATGACAATTTATGATAAAGAAAGCGGTTCATTGGTTCGTGTTCTAATGGTACTAACTCATTACTACGAATTGATTGTTGTAACAATTGGACATTTCGTTATGGCGAGAGTAAATGTGTCTATTGTTTATTGTTGCAAAATTAAGCTGTATTGTTGCCACTAAATAAAACATTATAAAAGCTTGGTTTGATAAAACCTTTTTCCTCTTAACTTGTTTATACGTGCGTTAAATATTTCACTTTATATGCTCTTTCGAAACAGTTCTAAAACTTTTATCATTACATATGTAAACATTCTTCTTTTCAGCTGATTGAGCTGTTTGGTACAATTGTTTTTTTTTTATTAGAGCTAAAAGTCTTTTAAGTACATTTATAGGATTTCTATCATGTACTTTCTTATTCGATTGAGTACTAAAAGATTTGTCACAATAGATGCAAGTTCAGGGCTGCGTGAATTCTTTCATGTTTGAGTTTAACGGAATAAGCCATGAAGTTTAGTTACATTAAGTGCAAGAAAAGGTTCTTTCACCTGTATGAATTCTTTCATGATTCCGCTTCCCTGTACTGTCTTAAAACGTTTGTCACAGTAGGCGCAAACACAGGATATTTCACCTGTAAGAATTCTTTAATGTAATTTTTATTCCTCATAAGTGTTCAATGTTTTGTCTCAGTAGTCGAAATGATACGGTCTTTTACCTGTATGAATTCTTTCAAATTTCACCTTATGACTACTAGACCTACACCTTTAGTTGCATTAGGCGCAACCAAACGGCCTTTCACCACTATGAAATCTCTCATGTCTATGCTTCCCTCTATTAGTCATTAAAGTTTTGTCACAATAGGGGCAGCCATAGGGTCTTTCAACTGTATGAATTATTTCATGCGAGTACTTCTCTGCAATAGTCCTAAACATTTTGTCATAGTGGGTGCAAGCATAAGGTGTTTCACCTGTATGAATTCTTTCATGTTTCACCTTATGGCTACTAGTCCTAAATTTTTGTCAGAATAGTCGCAAGGAAAGGGTTTTTCACCTGTATGAATTCTTTCATGTTTCCGCTTCTCATAATTAGCTATAAAAGTTTTGTCACAAAAGGCGCAGGCATAGGGTCTTTCACCGGTATGAATTCTTTCATGTTTCACCTTATGGTCAGTAGCCCTAAACCTTTGGTCACAGAAGGCGCAAGCAAAGGGTCTTTCACCTGTATGAATTCTTTCATGTTTCCGCATATGATTGTTTGTCCTAAACGTTTTGTCACAGTGGACACAAGCATAAGGTCTGTCACCTGTATGAATTCTTTCATGTCTCACCTTATGGCTACTAGACCTAAATTTTTTGTCACAGTAGTCGCAAGGAAAGGGTTTTTCACCTGTATGACTTTTTTCATGTTCCCGCTTCTCGCGATTAGTTATAAAAGTTTTGGCACAGAGGACGCAAGCATAAGGTCTGTCACCTGTATGAATTCTTTCATGTCTCACCTTATCGCTACTATACGTAAAGGTTTTGTCACAGTGGGCGCAAGCATAGGGTCTTTCACCTGTATGAATTCTTTCATGTTGCCGCATCTCATTGTTAGTCCTAAAAGTTTTGTCACAGTGGACACAAGCATAAGGTCTCTCCCCTGTATGAATTCTTTCATGTCTCACCTTATCGCTACAAAACTTAAACTTTTTGTCACAGTAGTCGCAAGGAAAAGGTTTTTCACCTGTATGACTTTTTTCATGTTCCCGCTTCTCGCAATTGGTTATAAAAGTTTTGGCACAGTGGATGCAAGCATAAGATCTGTCACCTGTATGAATTGTTTCATGTTTCCGCTTGTCGCCATTAGTTATAAAAGTTTTTTCACAGTAGGCGCAAGCATAGGGCCTTTCACCTGTATGAATTCTTTCATGTGTCATCTTACGGTAGCTAGTGCTAAAGTTTTTGTCACAGTAGGCGCAAGCAAACGGTCTTTCACCTGTATGACTTTTTTCATGTTTCCGCTTGTCGCCATTAGTTATAAAAGTTTTGTCACAGTGGGCGCAAGCATAAGGTCTGTCACCTGTATGAATTCTTTCATGTGTCACCTTTTGACTACTAGACCTAAACGTTTTGTCACAGTAGGCGCAAGCATATGGCCTTTCACCTGTATGAATTCTTTCATGTGTCACCTTATGGTCACTTGTCTTAAATTTTTTGTCACAGTAGGTGCAAGCATAGGGTCTTTCACCTGTATGAATTCTTTCATGAGTCCGCTTACAGTATTTACTCGTGAAACTTTTGTCACAGTAAGCGCAGGTATAACGTCTTTCACCTTTATGAATTATTTCATGTATTTTCTTTTTCGATTTATGGCTAAAAGGTTTGTTTGAAACGGTGGAAACAAACGGCTTTGCACAAGTGTGAGTATTCATATGACTACCTTTATCAATTTTAATGTTAGTAATGTCTCTGATGTCCTTCTTATACGATAAAATTACATTTAGTGAAGAATCAGAACTGTTAATCTCATATATGGAAACATTTTCTTTAATGATTGATGAAGGGTAGGCACGTCCTGTAATAATGTGTTTAATTAGAGCTAACAAATCATGTAGAATGTGTTCGATATTCTTGGTATGTTCTACATTTCTTCTCTCTACCAATGTGGAAATGAGTGTTTTTTTAAATGAATTAGCTTCTACCACTGGTTTACGATTAAAGTTACTTTCATTATACACAAGGAAATTTCTTTGAAGTCCTTTTCTGCTTATCATGTTGAAATCTCTTTCAGTGACATTTTTTAGGTTATTGTTATAAAATACTGTTACACATGGTAGATATCTGGAGACGTTAATATTGTATTCTAGAATATTTTCGATGTTCGTTAATGAAACCGAAGCCACTCCGTTTGTAATACTTTTGATTATAACTAATAAGTCATCAAGAAGATCCGTGCCTTTTATACTACATGTACTAGAAAAAGTGACGTGGAATTCTGTTTCATCAATGGCTTCCATTTTGTGCAAGATTTGAAATGTAGTATTTTTTCAGATTTGAAATCCAGGTGATGTTGCCTATAAAAAAAAAATAAATTATTATTCAAACTATAATGTTAACCTAGATTTGTTAAAAAATTGGATATTGGAATCAAACTATTAAAATCATGCATATACCAACATAAACAAATAACGTTATTATACTAAAATTCGTATTTTTTCGACTGTAAATTAGCTTCATACCGGGTGTCCCAAAAATGACTGATGGATTTTGAAAATCAATAAAAAAAAAAGACGGAATGCGCCTGAAGAGATGACGCTGCAAGCAATCTGTAACAGGTATAGTTAAAACGAAGTATTTCAGCTTGCCATTCCATAGTTCGTCGTCAAGCTGATTGCGTGTGCTGTTGAGATTGCAAGTCCGCTCTACCAAAATGTTTTTTTGCAACAGTCCTTGCAACATTCTCATACCGGTTTTTATTTTTCATAGTTTTCAGCTCCACCTGTGGGTGAAAATGTTAGCTAAATTTGAAATTTGGTGGGATAAAATTCCCCGATTTCCATAAGGCTGCAAACGATACATATCTATCGCATCTTTTTTTTATTGATTTTCAAAATCCATCAGTCATTTTTGGGACACCCGGTATAATAGTAAAAATACGAGGGGAGATCAAAAAATAAGTTGCACTAACTCGCCGCAGGAGCACGCTGTGTGTCGCAATCTTGGGCAAAGCGGAGAATAGGACATTAACTGCGCAGACGTCGGATAGGACGGTTGCTGTGGTTTCCCGTCGTGTTTTGTGTGACTAGCGGGCTAAAACCAATGGCGCGTCAACTGAATGTCCACTCCAAACTTGAGGTGCGAGCAGCAATCCGATTTCTTTGGGCCAAACGGGTGAATTGCACGGACATTGTTCGTGAAATCACTGCTGTATATGGAGAGCGTGCAATTTCCCGGCAAGGAATTGTAAAGTTGTGTCAACAATTTGAAGCAGGACGCACGGATATCACAGACGAAGATCGCGTAGGCAGGCCCGCAACGTCCCGTACCATTGCAAATGTTGACCGTGTGGATGCGATCTTTAGAGAGAATCGGCGCATAAAACTGGTGGACAACGATTTCGAAACGATGAGGAGGTGAAAGCGGCTGTCACCGTGTGGTTACAAAACCCTGGAGGAGATTTCTATGCATCCGGAATCAAAAAGTTGGTTGATCGTTCGGATAAATTTTAGGTTCTCTTGGGGACTATGTGGAAAAGTGAACCTACATTGTATGCTGCTATAGCCGTGTTGCTTTTGTATAGGTGGTGTAATAAATGGCCATACCGTGGAAGTGCATCTTACTTTTTGATCTCCCCTCGTAATTTCAAAATAATGCATGAATGAAGAAACAAAATTCCGTTTACTTAATTGTCACAAATTTCTCAAATAAAACTATTATAAATATACCTCTCATTTAGATGCGAATTATGAAGTACTCAAATTTTAAACTCATCTAGAGATGTGAGCTTATACAATGTGCAACCATTTCTTAGCTGTACTATTTTCCATTGTAATCAATCTCTGAAACAATGGCAACGGCAATAACACCAGTCACATTGGCATCGTTGAAATGCTGAGCAGAATAATGTAATGGTGCAGGTGGACCTCACATTGCACACTTTCTGGACTGTCTATAAAGAATTAATTTGTATACTTGACTGTTTGTAAGCAACAAACAGAGCTGAATTTTTAGTTTTGTTTCTTATTTGGTGATGAACAAGTTTGTCGTTGTTTTTCACTGTGTATCTCCTATGGTTTAATAGATACGATTGCATATGTCCTAATTTGCATATTCACAACACTCTAAGTGCCACCATGAGTTAGAGCACCTTTTCCTATTCATTCCTTTTATGGAAATCGTATAACTACATTTGTATCGAAGATAGAAGGGGGGGGGGGGGAGTGGCAGACTTTTGACTTACCCTGTATACAGAGTGTTTCTAATCGTATGTACGAAACATTACATACAGTTATATAGGGCACGCCAATGCAAACAGTTTTTACGATAGCTTGGAGGTTCGGAACCACACTATTCTCCGTCTATGGGGGGCGAGAAATCATCACACTGGTTAATTGTGATAATGAATGCACATGACAAAAAGATGTGCATGCATTAAAAACTCCCGATAAAAGGGATAGTGCCACAATATTAATTGCAATCATTAAGAAGAGTTACAATCTTCTGATGTGTTTCTCTCCATGATCAAGTTTATACTGAAGCTCCACCTATCGAATTTCAAAGTAAGCATATGCTATATCCATTTTTAAAAATCACTGGTTTTATATAATGAAATTTCAAGAATCAAGTATTAAACGTAGGCATCATATTTCCTGTAAGTATAAATGTAAATAAATTCAATCTTATAAAATTTAAATAAACGAGTAGAACTACTTTTCCTGATC
Source organism: Rhysida immarginata (assembly GCA_023313115.1). Lineage (NCBI taxonomy): Eukaryota > Metazoa > Arthropoda > Chilopoda > Scolopendromorpha > Scolopendridae > Rhysida > Rhysida immarginata. The sequence continues at coordinate 165,480 of JAHWFO010063765.1, forward strand.
AGTAGATCAATCAAATCTGTAAGAAGAAATAATTTCACATCCCATTTTCATGCCATGTAATAATATATGTTGTTCTTTTTCTGTCCGATAAAGAGAAATCAGTGCACTTTTATAAAAAAATAAATATAAAAAAATAAATAAATAAATAAATAAAAATGGATATAGAAATGCAATCCAGAGTCAATGTATATAGAAGCAATATATCCACTAACTGACTCTGAACGCAGCAACCGCTAAGAAGGTGGCTACGCTCTGAATCAATCTCGTGCCTTGCACCAGAGGCGGTAAAATCTTAAAACTTTTGAAAAACTGATATAACCTCCTTTAATCCGTTGTAAACTTTTATATGTGGTTCTATTTCGAACTCGTTTTTTCATCTGCATCTGTCGTTATGCTTCACATAATTAATAAACATGAATGAAGAACAAACTTACTGTATTTATTCTGAATGTGGCTTAATTCCTTAATAGAAATCGATTAATAAATGCGATTTTGTTACACAAGTAGAAGGACATCTCAATAATCACAAAGGAGCGACGCATTGCATTTTGGGTTACAGGAAATATTTAGTGGCGTCATCTATGGTTGAGAAATGGATATACAATTGAGTTTGCAGTAATTTATTAAGGCAAGATAAGTATGTTTGTCCGGTTTTAAAAGGCAACTTAGAAATAAGCTATAAAGTTAAAATTTAACACAGCCATGTAATACTATAACAACGATGGGAAAAAACTAAAATTGAAGATATGTCTCTTAAAAAGGTAGAAATTATTTATCTTTATATCTATATGAACAGGGCGCACGCGCAGTTTCCGCGGTAATTAGTTTTATCAAATTCAATTCATTCAAATTGTTTCGTTTGATGAGCTCACATTTTCTCGATTATTTATAGTTTTGTGATTGAATGATGATAAAAATTGTTGCTCAGACAACAATGCTCAGGTGGCTTTTAAGTTTCGGCGTGTTCAAACAATGTTTAAACGTTCAACAACAATGCAAAACTGTTTCCGTGACGAACTCACATGTTCTCCTTTATTTATAGTTGGATATATGAAATAGACTTGGTTTATGTTCGTTTGCTTGCATGTGTGACCAATCAGCCCGTGGTGTTTGCGTCAACAATCGGCTGGTGAACAATAGTTGATGAAATTAATCACGGTCTATAGCAATGACGTATATTAAAGATAGACTCTGAATCCTATTGTTAACAGCGGCAACAAGATTGTAAAAAGGGTTTTATCAAACCAAGCTTTTATAATGCTTTATTTAGTGGCAACAATAAAGCTTAATTTTGCAACAATAAACAATAGATACATTTACCTCTCGCCATAACGAAATGTCCAATTGTTACAACAATCAATTCGTAGTAATGAGTTAGTACCATTAGAACAAGAACCAATGAACCGATTTGAAAATTTTTTTCTTTATCATAAATTGTCATCGATTCTGCATAAGTGTGTCAAATTGCAGCTCCCTAGCTTGTCGGAAAGTTGGTTTAATATTGATTACAAGATTTGACCTAAACAAACTAACACAGCAAAATTATAAAAAGCTTTTAAAAAGTGAAGCAAATTGAGCCATGATAGTTCTGGGCAGGAGTGAGCCGTGGAGTAATTAGCTGTCTGGCTGCTTTGTTTTTGAAGATTTTGGACCCGAGGAATTATTAATTCAAAATCATTAATCAAAGTTGTTCTGCGTACAATTGTACAAACAGACAAGAAAAAGGATCAGGAATCATTTTCCACAAAAATAAATCAAAAATACGTAACTAAAATGAAAATACGTTACTGAAAGACAATCGAAACGGAATTGAAATTGAAACCATGATCGAAAAATTGTTTATAAAATATAATAAAATACTTCAAATACAAAGTAAACGAAAAAATACGCCCTGGTTTCTGCTCTCTTGTTTTCTGCCAGTGGGAACCTCACTTAACTTCTGCCTGTACGGAACCCTGAACGATCCTGTCTATTATAGAGGCGTATGGATCTTGCCTGAACTGAAAGCCAATATCAATCGTCATATTGGAGCCATTTCGCGAGACACTTCGTGCTTTGTCGAGCACGCTATCCTGACATTCCAGCTTGTCATCGACGCAAGCGGGTGCGCATATTGAACAGTCCATCTACCAATCCGATAGTGCATTACTACCGTCTCTTTATGACTTTGGAGCGCCACGTTTTCCTTTGATGACAACCGTATGCACTAAAATAAATTTCTGTTAGAATTCTCTTCCTGTTGAGGTTTCCTTTTTATTTTATTTTTTTTTCATAAGCTCATGATAGAAAAAAACTGTAGTTAGATATGAATTTAGCACAAAATAAGCATAAGAATCAGCACTTAACGTTAAAGAAGTTTTTAAAAAGTTACTTTTTTTGACCTATGTAATTCACACTGAAATCGATATTTTTTATCCCATAAGCTGCAATGGATTTGAACATTCCATAGATTAATTTTACAGAAGTCATCGTATAGGATCCAAACGAGAGACTGTCTACATTATGGCAGAACTTGCAAATTCACGCCCCCTCCCCCCTTTGGAGGGGGAGACCTAAGAAAGGGGTTCTTCCTGATAGTTGCGTTTTCACGAGTTTCCTCATTTCCTAAAGTAACGAAACAAGTGTGTACGCACACGCGTTTGCAGCGTTGCGTTGCAGGAAATAGCGTTACGCAATGGGCATTTGCAACTAGTGTGTACTAGGCTTAAAGCTCTGCTTAGCCTACACACAAAATTTCATCATTTTCCGTGCAATAACGCAGTCCGGGCAGAAGAGGGGAACTTTAATTATAACCATCCTGTATTAAAATCTTCTTATTCTTATTTCTAAATTTTTAAGGACAAAAGTACTTAACAGATTTACAAAAGGTTTTCAAAATATAGTTTGAATTTTTTTTAAGAATAATTTTCTTTTAATTCTTATTTTATTAGAATGTTATTAACATCCAAATTAAAGTGCATACAGTTATAATTTTGTAATCTATTTATACAATGATCCATTCAATGTATAGAATTTCAAAGTAAACATATGCTATATCTATTTTTGAAAAACAACAAAATTTTAAGAATTAGGATTTTAACATCACGATCATACATCCTATGATTATAAATGTAAATAAATTCCATTTTATAAAATTTAAATAAACGAGTAAAACGACTTCTCCTGATCACTAGATCAATCATGTCTGGCATATCTTGAAATATATCTAAGTTCACTATAACACGGTGAAGTTGCTCTATCTCCAGACAACAACTTGGAGATTCGAAAATGAGATTTGCTGGTTCGAAAATCAGATTCGCTGGTATCGAGAGCGAGAGTAAATGCGTTTGACCGCTCACTAATACCAATCCGAGGATAAAAAATTGAAAATAATATATGATTCTCTTATATGAAATATAAAATTAAAAAAAAATCGTGGAACTGCATCAAACGAAAAGGTTTAGGACAGTCGTATTTATTTCTAAACACAGTTTACCACTTTTACTGTGACATTTAGAGTACAGGGAATATAATCAGTTGATAGGGGTCAGGGGGCATATCAGTAAGAAGATTTAATTTCACATCCCTCTATCATAACACGTAATAATGGAATTCTTTTTCTGTCCGATAAAAGGTAATCAGTGTACTGTTATAAAAATAAAACCACAACAAATGACTTAACCTGTTCATTCACCAATACGACTTCTTTCATGTATGTGCTTTTTTAAATTTAATCAAAAAATTTTGTCAGAGTAATTGTATGGTCTGGGTTTTTCACCTGTTTCATGTTTCCGCTTCTCACAATTAGTTATAAAAAACTGTCTCAATAGGTACAACCATATGATTTTATACATGCGTGAATTATTTCACTTTTTATGCTTTTTCGAAACAGTTCTAAAAATTTGATCATTACATGTGCAAATATTGTTCTTTTCAGCTGATTGATCTCTTTGGTGTATTTGTTTTTTTATTGGAGGTAAAAGTCTTCTAAGTGCATGTATAGGATTTCTCTCATGAACGAGTTCTTTCATGTATTTTCTTATTCGATTGAGTGCTAAAAGATGTCAGAATAGATACAAGCTCAGGGCTGTTCACCTGCGTGAATTCTTTCATGTTTGAGTTAACAGAATAAGCCATAAAGTTTGTTTACATTAAATGCAAGCATAGTTCTTTAACCTGTATGAATTCTTTCATGATTCCGCTTCCCTATAATTGTCTTAAAACTTTTGTCACCATAGGCGCAAGCATAGGGTGTTTCAGCTGTATGAATTCTTTCATGTAATTTATGTTCTCCATAAGTGCTGAATGTTTTGTCTTAGTAGTCGCAATGATACGGCCTTTTACCTGTATAACTGCTTTCATGTTTCACCTTACGGCTACTACACAAACTTTTTGTCGCTTTAGGGGAACCAAACGGTCTTTCACCAGAATGAATTCTTTCATGTTTATGCTTCCCGCTACCAGTCATAAACGTTTTATCACAGTAGGCGCAAGCAAAGGGTCTTTCACCAGTATGAATTCTTTCATGTTTATGATTAACGCAACTAGTCCTAAAAGTTTTGTCACAATAGGCGCAGGCATAAGGTCTTTCACCTGTATGCATTCTTTCATGTTTCCGCATGTCGGTGCCAGTCCTAAAAGTTTTGTCACAGCAGGCGCAAGAATGAGGTTTTTCACCTGTATGAATTCTTTCATGTATCCGCATCTCGCTGCTAGTCAAAAAAGTTTTGTCACAGTAGGCACAAGCATAGGGTCTTTCACCTATATGAATTCTTTCATGTGTGTGCTTCCTCGCATGAGTCCAAAACGTTTTGTCACAGTGGCTGCAAGCATAGGGTCTTTCACCTGTATGAACTATTTCATGACTCCGCTTCTTGCAACTAGATATAAATTTTTTGTCACAGAAGGCGCATGTATAGGATTTCTTGCCTTCATGAAGTTTTTCGTGTACTATAATATACGAATGAGTGTTAAAAGTTTTCTCACAATAATTACAAGCATAAGGTCTTTCACCTGTATGAATTCTTTCATGTATGCACTTCGCTGCTTTAGTCGTAAACGCTTTGTCACAGTAGTCGCAAGAAAAGGGTTTTTCACCTGTATGACTTTTTTCATGTTCCCGCTTCCGGTCATTAGTAATAAAAGTTTTGTCACAATGGACACAAGCATAAGGTTTGTCACCTGTATGAATTCTTTCATGTCTCACCTTATGGCTACTAGTCCTAAACTTTTTATCACAGTAGTCGCAAGGAAAGGGTTTTTCACCTGTATGGATTCTTTCATGTTCCCGCTTCTCGCCATTAGTAATAAAAGTTTTGTCACAGTAGGCGCAAGCATAAGGTTTTTCACCTGTATGAGTTGTTTCATGTGTCACCTTTTGGTCAGTAGTCCTAAACTTTTTGTCGCAGTAGGCGCAAGCAAAGGGTCTTTCATCTGTATGAATTGTTTCATGTCTTCGCTTTCCGCCATAAGTTATAAAAGTTTTGTCACAGTAGGCGCAAGCATATGGTCTTTCACCTGTATGAATTCTTTCATGAGTCTGCTTATTGCATTTACTCTTAAAAATTTTGTCACAGTAGGCGCAAGCATAAGGTCTTTCACCCGTATGAATTCTTTCATGAGTCCGCTTATTGCATTTGCTCTTAAAAGTTTTGTCACAGTAACCGCACGCATAAGGTCTTTCACCTGTATGAATTCTTTCATGTATTTTATATTTCGATTTATGGCTAAAAGTTTTGTTACAAACGGTGGAAACAAACGGCTTTGCACATGTGTGAGTATGCATATCACTACTGTTATTAATTGAAAAAGTTTTGGTGTTAGTTATGTCTCTGATGTCCTTCTCATACGATAAAATTACATGAAGTGCTGAATCAGAGCTGTTAATCTCATATATAGAAACATTTTCTTTAATCATTGATGAAAGGTAGGCACGTCCTGTTAGAATGTCTTTAATTAGAACTAACAAATCATGAAGAATGTGTTCGATATTCTTCGTTTGTTCTACATTTCTTCTCTCTACCAATGTGGAAATGAGAGGCTTTTTAAATGAATTAGTCTCTGCCAGTGGTTTACGATTGAAGTTACTTTCGTTATACACAAGGAAATTTCTTGGAAGTCCTTTTCCGCTGATCTTGTTGAAATCTCTTTCAGTGACATTTTTTAGGTTATTGCTATAAAATACTTTTACACATGGTAGATATCTTGAGACGTTAATATTGCATTCTAGAATATTTTCGATGTTCTTTAATGAAAACGAAGCCACTCCGTTTGTAATACTTTTGATTATAGCTAATAAGTCATCAAGAAGTTCCGTGCTTTCTCTGCTACTAGAAAAAGTGACGTGGAATTGTGTTTCATCAATATCTTCCATTTTGTGCAAGATTTGAAAATGTAGTATTTTCTCAGATTTGAAATCCGGATGACGTTGCCTATAAAAAAAAATAATTATTCAAACAAAAAGGTCATCCTATCATTTGTTAAAAAATTAGATATTGTACTTAAAGTATCAAAATCATGTACATACCAACTTAAAGCAGATATGTTATTATACTAAAATTCGTGCTTGTTGGACTGTAAATTAGCTTCATATAATAGTAACAGCATTTCAAAATAATGTATGAATGAAGAAAAAAATTCCTATTACTTAATAGTTATGAATTTCTCAAATAAAACGATTATAAATATACCTCTCATTTAGATGCGAATCGTGAAGTATTCAAATGTTAAACTCATCTGGAGTGATGTGAGCTTATACAATGTGCAGCCATTTCTTAGCTGTAGTATTTTCCATTGCAATCTCTGCAACAATGGCAATAACACCAGTCACATGTATTGGCATCGTTGAAATGCTGAGCAGAATAATATAGTGCAGGTGGACGTCACATTGCACACTTTCTGGACTGTCTATAAAGAATTAAGTTGTATACTGGACTGTTTATAAGCAACAAACAATACAAGCGCTGAATTTCTTTTTCTTTTGTTTCTTATTTGATGCTGAACAAGTTTGTAGTTGTTTTTCTCTGTGTATCCCCTATAATTTAGTAGATACGATTGCATGTCTTAATTTGCATATTCACAAACACTGTTAAGTGCCACCATGAGAAAGAGAACCTTTTGCTATTTATTCCTTTTATGGAAATCGTATAACTATATTCGTATCGAAGATAGAATTCGGGGGGCAGACTTTTGACTCACCCTGTATATTATGTTTAGAAACAATTTTCTAAACATATTTACTAGTGATGTCAAGATCCGGATAATTCAAGATCCGGATCTTGGTCAGAAATCCGAGATCCGGATCTTGGATCCGAGATCTGAGATCCGGATCTTGGATCCGAAATCTGAGATACGGATCTTGGATCCGAGATCCGAAATTCGGATCGTGTATCAGGAAATTGTGTATATGCAAACTTTTTCTGAAAGCAGTTTATAACAGCTTTTATTAAGTGTTAGCCTAGCCCTCTTAAGTCCTAATTAGTCTTAATACGCATCCAGCGAAAGGATCCGAAATCCGAAATCCGGATCCGATATCCGAGATCCGGATATTTCTAGATCCGAATCCGGATATTTTCAGATCCGGATCAAACGGACATCACTAATATTTACCAAACATTACATACAGTTAGTTGATGGGGGGGGGGGGGGTTAGTAAGAAAAAATAATTTCACATCCCTTTATAATAACATGTAATAATGTACGTTGTTCTTTTTCTGTACGATAAAGAGTAATCAGTGCACTTTTATAGAAAAAAATAAAAATAAAATGCGCCACACATGAAATGCAATCCAGAAGCAATATATCCACTCACGGGATCTGAAGCAATCTCGCGGCTTGCACCAGAGGTGGTAAAAATCTTAAAAATTTTGAAAAACTGATACTACCAATAACGAATGAAGAACCTCCTTTTGTAAACTTTTATATGTAGTTTGTAAACTTTTTTATGTAGTTCTATTTCGAACTTGATTTTCATCTGCATCTGTCATTATGCTTCAGATAATTAATAAACATAATTGAAGAACAAACCTACTGTATATACTCTGAATGTGGCTTAATTCCTTCATAGAAATTGATTAACAAATGCGATTTTATTACACAAGGAGAAGGACATCTCATTAACTACACAAGGCACGACGCATTGCACTTTGGGTTACAGAAAATATTTAGCAGCGTCATCTATGTTTGAAAAATGGATATACAATTACTTTGGAGTAATTTATTAATAAAATATTAGGCTAAGAGAAATTTTTTTAAAAAATTCTGTTTGATAAGTGCCTAATTTTTTTAGTAATTTTTTTTTTCTTAATAGCGCAAGACATGAGAATATTAAAATTGAGATTATAAAAGAAAATCTAGATAACTTTTCTATAGCAGATACAAAAAAATATATATCTTAGAGTTTTTCACTAATGTTTAAAATAATTCAATAAATAAGGCAAAAGATGTTCATCGAACTAATGAATTTTTAAGAATATTGGCGTAATGTGATACCGCAAGGGTTCGTTAGAATGCGAACGCACGTTTTTACTCTCGTAATTTTTTTTGAAGAAACGCTTTGAGGATAAAATATCGGGATTACTTCATAACTTCCTTACTTTTTGGAAGGAGTAAGTGTACATGTTACTATACTCAATCCGACTCCGTGTTGATAATTCAGTGTCTAACGACGGATATTTGACCTTGCTCCCAACCAAGAAAACTTTTTCTGCAAACTTCGTGAGATTTTTATGGCCTCCCTCACCTTAATCCGTCATCGTCGTACCATGGTTATTAGAAGTTAGTGGTTGGTCAACTCCTTTGTTCTCTACGCTAAAAACGTAATTGTGGTAAACTGCTCCCACTAGGTGGCTTCGATGTATTAGTAATCTATTGACCGCCATACCAAAATCCACTCAGTTTGGAATGGATTGGAGTGGAATGGATTTGGCCATACATTAATCTTAGTTTCAATGGAGACCTTCGTCAGTGGTCATTTCTTTTGCTTATTTCTTAATTTTTAAGCATGGTTATTTTTTAATTTTGGTATTTTTTATGTTGGGTATTTGTTCTAAAATTTTTACTGTTTTATGAAAAGTTTTTGTATTGCATGATGTTTGAATGCCTTTTAATTTGGTGTATGTTTTTTGAGTCGTTTTATTCTTAATGTTTCTATGAATGAGTCATCTATTAATTTTATTGTGTATTTGTTACTGATAACTTCTATTTTTATTATATAAATAACTAATTATTTGGAGTATGTATTATGGAAGGGGTTCTAGAAATTAAGGCGTCGATTACTTAGGTCATTTTGCGCCTTTTACACAAGTTATATCTGTACGCAGCCCGGGATAAACACAAACATCCATGCCCACGGTGAGATTCGAACCCACGCCCAGGCAGACTCGAGAACTAGAAAGCCTACGCCCTAGCCCTCTCGGACACTTAGCCAGCTATATATTATGGTGAGGTTAGATTTTTTTTATTCATTGAAATTATTTGATAGCATTAATTTTTGGTGTACAGTTTATTCTGATAGATAATGTGGGCCTTATTTCGGTTTTTCTTATACCTCAAATTTTAATATTTTATTATTATTTTGTGATTTTATTATTCTCTATGTTACTGGTTGTAAAAGTTAAAGGGTGTTGTACTATTGTTTGTATAGAGTTACTGGTGATAATTAAAATGTCATCTCAATATTTTAATTAAATTTAGATATTTTGTTTATGTTGTGAGGTATTCAATTATTAGTATTCCATAAGGTATTCTACTAATTTGGTGATGATTTATCGGTGTTAATTGTTTTTGTTATTCAATATCTATTTTATTCACTTTTGTTTTAATTCTTAAATCTTATTGATGAATTAAATATTATTACTCAATAATTACTTGATTGCTGAATAAATTTGGTGATCATTCTATTGGTGTTAATGGTTTTTGTTATTCATTATATATTTTATTTAATTTGCTTTTTTTAATTCTTTTCCTTTTATTGATTAAGTTAAAAATTATTATTCAACAATTATAATTTTTTATAATTTTAAAAAATATATTTATTATTAATTAAATATAAGATGTTTTATCTAATTTGTAATGAAAAAAAACATGTTTTTGTGCATTAAAAAATTCTTTTAGAAATTATTCTGAATTGCAAGATTGTCTTTTGTATTTTATATTCCCTACATTTAAATTTTTGATTATGTAAAATGAAATAAAATTTTTAAAAAATTAAAAAAAAATTGCTTTAATTCAGCTACTTACATGATCATAAGAAGTTATAATTCAGCCTTATTATTGGTAGAAATACGATTAACAATGCCTTTTTATGATGATGTAACAGTGAATTTTCAGTTCAGAGACTTTCTTTTTAGAAGTTGTTGGGTATTGACCACATATTACCTTTATTCAGATGTTCCACTACTTCTAATAAGAAAAGTAACTTTGATATAACCAGCTAGCCAATCAGAAAGCATGCCACACAATAGAGATGACAGTACAATCAACAGATGTTGTAGGATCACGTGACTGGCTATTATGTCAAAGGCAGATCACAAATTACGTCATCATTTTACACTGGTAATACAAAATTAAGCCTTTTAAAAATTACATTAAATTTAAATATTACTCTATTTCTTTAGTTTACTTTTTTTTCTTTACCCGAAATTCTTTCTGTGTTTTTCCACAAATAATGCATTCTCTTTAATCACTTTCAGCGCGATTACTTTTCCTGTCCGCGCTGTTTAATTTATTAAATCAAACGAAAAATTCCGTCGAATTTAAAACGTTTCCCTTACTTTCGTTGCAAATTGCGTCGACTTGATATTGAAACTTGTAGAGTCACAAACTCTGTAACATCACATGACGGCATTTTAAGGTGTAATTAATATTAAAGCATAAATTAATTCACAATTTTAGAAAAAAAAACATTTATACATTATAAATTATGTAATTTTCTATACAATATCAAATCAAGAGTTTAACGGAACTGAAAGGGCGTTAGCGTCTTAAAAAATGTCCTCTTTGGCGCTGACTGGAACATCAGAAATAAACGTAATCTGTGGTATTGACTGTACGCAATTCACAGACAGTCGGGACGTAAAGTTCGTTGGCGACATGGAACTCGACAGCTCGTACGAAGACTTCATGGAAGGGCAAGAATCACCAGGCCCAGGGACAACCCCAACGACTTGCGAGTTCGAAACCAAGCAAGTCGACCGCCTCTGGGATGGAACAAACAGAGAGAACACCATCGTAGACGATGGAAGTGACTCCGTGGCCGAGCCAGAGGTGGCAGAAAATGACAGACAAGCCACACAACACGGGCAAGGTCGACCTATCTTCGTAAGGGACGGGAAAGTTGGAAGACCACAAAAGAAGTTCCAACCGGCAAAGCCAGACCAGAACTGAGATACCAACGTCAACGAGCCAGAAGCAGAGGAGTCGGCAGGGTCCTGTTACCAAGTTGCAGAACTGGACCCCCCAAACGTGAAGGAGGCCCTAGAAGGACCTGATAGGGATGAATGGAAGAAAGCCATTTACGAGAACTACGTTGCCTAAGTCAAGAATAAGACTTGGGGGATCGTCGACGGACCTCAAGGAAAAAAAATGGAAGACAGACTGGTGCTGCGAAATAAATATAAACCAGATGGACAAGTCGAACGATGTAAGGTGCGACTGTTGCGAAAAGTTACGCGCAAGTCCCAGGGACAGACTACCATGAGACATTTGCACCAGTAACAAGGGCCAGCTCGATATGCACCATTCTGGGCATTGCTGTGGAACGTGAGATGACAGTCCACGAGATGGAAGTGGTTACCGCTTACCTAAACGGTGAGATAGAGGAAGACATCTATATGGAGGTACCGACCAGCTGGAGGAAATACTGTCTGAGATCACTGCCGGAAACGGAGGGAAAAAGCAAAATGACTGGAGGCAAGATGGAGTTTGCGATACAGCTCAAGACTGGCTGAAACAATTGAACGAAGGAGGAAACATAGTCTGCAAGATCGTAAAGGCTGTATATGAACTGAAGCAATCCGGAAGGCAATGGTTTAAGAAACTAGATCACGAACTCAAACAGCTCGGAATGAAGCCATCCATAGCGGACCCATGCGTGTATGTGGCAAATCGCGAGACAAACGTTTTGATGTTGTAATCTATGTCGAGGACATCATCATCGCAAGTGACAGCGAAAGCTGGATCACGGAACTGAAAGGAAACCTGAGTCGCAAATTCGAAATGAAGGACTTAGGACCAGTGAGTTACTGCCTTGGTGTGGAGTTCAGTCAATCGGGCAGGGGAGGCCCAGTGAAGATTTCTCAGGAGCTATTAAACAAAGCAATCCTAGAGAAATTTAACCTGGCTAACTGACAATGGACCAGTTAGAACACCCATGGACCCTGAGACCAAACTCATGAAGCCGAAAGAACCAGCTGTGGAATTTATGCGGGATCATCATACCAACCCCTGATAGAGTCGCTGCTTTACTTGGCTGTTTGGACGCGACCCGACATTGCATACGCCACTAGCAAGCTGAGTCAATTCAACTCGCGCTACAACGTAGAACATTGGAATGCAGCCAAGCGTGTATTAAGATACCTGGAGGGAACCACGAGCTACGGAATTACTTACAAGAAAACCGGGGAGGAACTTGTAGGATCTGCCGACTCGGATTGGGGCGCCTGTCCCATGGATCGAAAATCCTACAGCAGACAAGTATTTAAACTGGCTGGAGCAGAAATTGCGTGGGAAGCGCGAAAGCAGACCACAGTATCACTCTCGACTACAGAAGCGGAGTACCTTGCGCTGAGCGAAGCAGCAAGGCAAGCAGTCCACCTCAGATGTTTTCTCGACGAAGCCGGAATGTTGAAAGGAACGACGACGATTTTCAACGACAACCAAGGCCACGGTGTCTGACAAGGAATCCGTTGTATCACGCACGTACAAAACACATTGACATCCGCTACCACTTCGTGAGGGAAGCATGTGAGAGGGATGACATACGAGGTCTATTCAAAAAATACGTAGACTGTTTGAATTGCGCGGGCCCTGTTGGTCCCAATCAAAATCGCTTGGTGTCGCCATCTTCTGACAGATCCGCTGATTACAAGGCAGTTTTTTGATTGCAAATATCAGTATTGGTTGATTAGCTACGCGGTTGTTTGTGAATGTGTTTTTTTCGTTTGGCGGATTTTTAGAATGAGTGACTTGAACGAGCAAAGAGTTGCTGTGAAATTTTGTGTTAATTTTGTGTCTGCGGGATGCTATCCGGCGGAAAAGGCCAGAAATGTGGACGAGTGGTGACCGGTTGTTTCATCACGACAACGCTCCAGCCCATTCAGCCCTCAGAACTCGAGAGTTTTTGGCCAAACACTCGATCACTGTTCTTCCTCACCCACCCTACTCACCTGACCTCGCTCCTTGTGACTTCTTCTTGTTTCCCAAAATCAAAAGACCTTTGAAAGGAAGGAGATTTGAGACGATTCCCGACATAAAGGCAAATGCGACGAAGGCGCTGAAGGACATCACAAAAGAAGCGTTCCAGGACTGTTTCCAAAAGTGGAAACACCGTTGGGATAAGTGTGTGCGTCGGGGAGGAGAGTACTTTGAAGGGGACCCAGATGTGTAACTTCTGAATAAAGTATATTTTGTTTTATGACGTCAGTCTACGTATTTTTTGAACAGACCTCGTACAAGTGGAATATCTGAGACGCAAAAGTTGACAGCGGACATCCTCACAAAAGGACTTTCACGGACCTCGTTACCGCGAGTGCATTACCGAAATGGGTTTAACCGAAAATAAACACGGATAATCGGTGGAGGGGAGGTGTTGGAAATGTCGTAACACACGGCGCCATCTATTGGGAGAACACTATGATCTTTTTACCCAAGACCCCCCTCGCTTCTCGTTTTTACCCAGCATTCTTTTTTGTTATTCTACACTTCCTTTCTATGGCTGTGTATAGCCGCATGGCCAAGTAAACATGCCTAATAAAATACTTTTTTGATTCTACAAGCATCCTCTACAATTTTATCTTATCAGCGGAAATATCCAACAGGACTTATCACTCCAAATAAAACGTCGAAAAGTATAGGTCATTCACATTTGTGAGTTCTTTCATGCTTGCATTTAGCAGATGAAGAGATAAAAGTTTTGTCACAGTAGGTGCAAGCATAGGGTCTTTCACCCGTGTGAACTCTTTCATGTTCTTGCTTTCCTGAATAAGTCTTAAAAGGTTTGCCACAATAAGCACAAGCATAGGGCCTTTCTCCCGTGTGATTTTGCTCATGCTTACGCAAAGATAATTTATCTTTATAAGCTCTGTCACAGTAGCTACAAGCATAAGGTCTTTCACCTGTGTGAGTTTTTTCATGTGTCTGCTTCACTGAATCAGTCTTAAAAGTTTTGTCACAGTAAGCGCAAGCAAAGGGTCTTTCATCTGTATGAATTCTTTCATGTTTCCGTTTATCCCTATTGGTATTAAAATTTTTGTCACAGTAGGTACAACCATAAGATCTTAAATTTGTGTGAATTCTTTCATGTTCATCCTTTTTCGAACGAGTGATAAAGGCTTTATGACAATAAGTGCAATTATAGGGTCTTTCACCTGTATGAGTTCTTTCATGTACCTGCCTCATCCAAAAAGATATAAAAGTTCTGTCACAATATGTGCATGCGTAGGGTCTTTCACCTGTATGAATTCTTTCATGCACATTTTTCATTGAATTAGTTCTAAACTTTTTGTCACAGTAGGCGCAAGCATAGGGTTTTTCACCTGTATGAATCCTTTCATGTGCCACCTTTTCGCTACTAGTCTTACAAGTTTTATCACAGTAGGTACAAACATAGGATCTTAAATTAGTGTGAGTTCTTTCATGTACATACTTTTTCCTATTAGTGCTGAAGGTTTTGTCACAAAAGGTGCAGGCATAGGGATTTTCGCCTGTGTGGAGTGTTTCTTGTCTCCGTTTATTATTAACTGAAAAAGTATGAGTTGGATCTTTAAACTGGTTCTTATAGGATAAAATTACATGTACACAATCTAGGGAATCAGAACTGTTAACCTGATATGTGAAGAGATATTCGTCGATTACTAATGAAATGAAAGCACATCCTGTGATAATGACTTCAATTAGAACTAACAAATCATGTAGAAGGTCTTCTATTTTCTTCGTTTGTTCCACATTTTTTCTCTGTACGAATGTGGAAAAGAAGGAGTCTTCAAATGATTTTTTCTCTGCTAATGTTTTAAGATTAAGATTACTTTCGTTGTACTCAAGATAGTTCCTTTGTAGTTCTTTTCCCATTCTCATGGTGAAATCTCTTTCGGTGATATTTTTTAAGCTATTATTATAAAATACTGTTACACAAGGTAGATATCTTGAGACTTCAATCTTATATTCTAAATTATTTTCAGTGACCTTTAATGAAACTGCAGCCTGTCCTATAGTAATATTTTTAATTATAACTAATAAATCATCAAGAAGGTCCGAGTCTTTTCTCTCACTAGAACCAGTGATGTGGACTTCAGTGTCATCAGTTGTTTCCATTTTGTGCAAGTTTTCGAAATGTCGTTTTCTTCACATTTGAAATCCAGATGAAGTTACCTATCAAAAAAAAATATTCTAATAATAATGATATCCTCTTATTTTTTTAAAAAAAATTGCCAATTGTAAACAAAGGATAACAAATAAATGCAGATGTCGTTATTATAATGAAATTTTTCTTATTTGTTTGGCTAAAAATTAGATTCACCTGAAAGCAATTATGCACATAAGAATGAAAAAATGTTGATTAATTAATTTTAGCTATTTCTCAAATAAAATAAATATACGAGGGCTGTTTCTATATTAGTGGTAACAGTTTTTTTATGTACACAAGGATACGGACCTTAAGTTTCTCGCTTACTAAGGGTGTCCCAAATTAAAGTAACACACATAGCAAAACTTAATCATTAGAAAATCATCAAAATTTGGGATTACATGATGGGAATTTCTTCCAAAAAAAAAGTTCGTTCTCATAACTACTGGTAGAGTGCGCATTTCAAGATGAAATACCAACAGATGCTGCTAGTGGAAAATCATCAGCCGCCATTTTCCTTTGCCTTGGCCTGCTAGATTCCCAGATTAGAATCCATGTTATTTTTGGCTATCTCAAATATTTAGTCTACCGTGATCCCATTTCATCCATGTAGTTTACCGAGATCTTTTGGACAGCATAGCACGCCATGTGCTTAACATACCTTGGGATACAGTAATTTCAACTGTGGAACATGCTATTTTACGCTTACAGATAGTAGCGGGCAATAGTGGCCTTTATGTTCAGGATGTTTTGTAATCTATAAAGTTACTGTACCTCCTGTATTGATGTTTTCTGGAACGAAGTTTTTTTTTTTGTTTTGTTTTTTTTTCTCTGGAAATAATATCCATTATGTAAATAAGGCATTTCCAAAACTTCTGATGAAATATTTTTGCTGTGGCGATGTACGTAATGTTAACTTTAATTTGAGACACCTTGTATACTCGTCTGGTTTCTTGTTTCAAGAATTATTGCCGTCTTGTTCGTACTTATTATAATCCTCTCCAATGACAGTTGATCTCTGCCTGGTTGAAGTACTAAGGTCAACAGGACACTCTTTTATTTCTTTTTTTTCCCTGTTGTACAGAGAAATTGCTGTTTTTCCAATACTAAAGACCCGATCGAATACTACGATTCATGTGCAACAGGCATAAGTATGAATTTTAAGTTATCTTCCTGTAAGCCAGTCCTGGATTTCATTTTTTCTTGCATTATTAGATGGTGGCTTCTCAATTTGTATAGAATGCTAAGGAACATTATCCATTATTATAGTAGATTTCGAACTGATGTTAATCCTATTTCTGTTGTAGTGTCCACAAGTTCCGTTAATTTATCAAATGGCACTAAGATCCTCTTCTCCGATTTCTCTTTCTCGAAATATTATTTTATATTTATAATCACGTCTTTCATCTGACTTCGTAAACTCTTGCCTTGTATCTTCGATATGCAAATAGCCAAGTTGGAACTGTTGTTCTCATTGGCGATAAGGTTGGGAAATGATTAAGCGATAACCGTAGCCGGTCAAGGTCTGAGTTGAAGTTACGCTGGAAGAAGAGTAACTTTTTGATGGTCTATCGGAAACTGAAATCAAAATCAAATATTTCGAAAAAAATAGGCAATGCAACCACTGACTTCGAGAATAGAGTAACGGTATTTTAATTAACATCGTTATGGTAATAATTCATTTTATTTATTCATTTTTTTGTGTGTGTGCTCTTAATTTTATTGTTTATCTTATAATTTTGAGCGCATTGTACTATTAGAAAAATGAATTTTTGCCTTGCATAACGCATAAAATAGGTTATGCTCAAAGAATCTTATTGACTGCAGTGCTAATGTTTTAGATTTTCGTCACATTCCTCATGAAAATTTTTCACTAAAAAAGATGTGTTAACAATAAGCAAAACATACAAATTGTGTTCATTAAAGATTATATTTTGTAGACTCTAAAAAAAGTTTGATATATTTTTTTGTAAACATTTATTATTTTATACGTTGAATTCATAAACTGGAAAAATAATTATAAATAACTTTGTGTATGAAATTAATTAGTAATTACATAACTCTGGCAGATTATAAAAAATTCTATTAGAACTGTCCTGTAAATATAAGATAAACACTGCTATTTAGAAATTCCCTTAACCATATCCTAGTGGCCAAAAAACCATTTTAAATAATTTGCATATTTTATGATTAGAAAATTTCCGCATTATGTCAATATGAATATGTAAAAATATCATTATAATCTGCTCATTAAAAAAACCGTTATCAGCTCTCAAAGTGAGTAAGTTATTTTTGGGGCACCTTCAACAATAGAACAACTAATTAAAGAAAATAAATACAAAAGAAACAATCAATAACATAGAATAGAACCAATCATGTACAAATATAAAATACAGAAAATGACATATCCGAGAAGTCAAAACAAAACAGACCAACCAATAAGAAAAAATAGCTGAAGTTGGCAAGGCCAAGTAGGGAAATTATTAAGTAGAGGAAAAATAAACTTTAAGTGAAACAATGGAACACTTAGGGGCCAGTTCTTTACCTACTTTCTTAAATGAGTCTTCTCAAGTGTGTATTCAGCAGCAATGGACTTGCATTGCCAAGATGAGGAAGACTTGATTGCAACAATATCACTGTATAAATGCTGAACACTCACTTAGCTGACAAAGTAGATAATGAACTCGTCCTTAGTCTCTATCCAAATAAGTCAGCTTTTCTCAGGGTTTTACAGAGTGTTGCAGATAACATACAGGGCAGTATAACGGGAAGCCGCTCGATTTCAGGGGCCGGCTCGGTCAATTGGCAGAATGGAGGGAGATGAAGGTGGCCTGCAGCGGCCAGCAGTTTCCACAGTCGGGGAGGTCGGGTGAACGTCAAAACTGTTACGTTTTTGATAAAATTACCCGATTATTTGATATCGAGCCGGCCCCTGCAATCGAGCGGGTAGGCTTCCCCTTATACTGCCCTGTAGATATCTGCAACACCCTATACAATTTTGTTTTATTCCAGGTTTTGGCTTCTCTCTTTCTTTTCTTCTAATTTTTTTTTTAATATTTTGTAAACCATAATTTTTGCACTATCACAGTAATAGCTTTGATTGATGAATCGTAAATTACAATATACTTTTTTAGAAGAGCCTGGTTCCAGATAATGTATTTTTTTTTGATATCCTATGAGTCTACGAGTTTTAATTCGCATCCAAAAGACAATGTACTTCAGTAAATTTTATATATTATTTAAATTAAATTTTTTCTATTATAAAACTCGAGTTATCTGTTATTATAAATTCTAATATTTGCGAGTTGCTATGAAAGTAAAGAACGAATTCCAGACAAAAATCTTTCAAATCATTAAATACAAAATATTCTCTCTCTGTGTGGTATACCGTGTCCAATTACTAGATTGAGGCCATTAAATTTCATTAGATCATTCGATTTTCCGTAGGAGACGTATTTATAAATGCTGTGCTTTCCCATTGCCTCCCGCTTATCACTCGAGCAGAAACAACACTACTGCGGGATTCGAAAATGAGATTCGCTGAGTCTCGAGAGCGAGAATACATGCGTTTAATCGCTCACGACTGCCAATCCGGGGATAAAAGATTGAATAAACATATGATGCTATTATATGAAATTAAATAAAAAAAATTTTACAGAACTGCATCGAACGAAAAGATTTCTTCATGGACATTTTACTGTCACATGTAAGGGGTCGTCCACAATTTACGTCATCCATCCAAGGGGGGAGGGGGGTCATGGAATGCTGACAGAGAATGACGGGGGGGGGGTGTTTCTTGTTTTAGTTTTAAAATTTCCCCATCCTTTTTCCTTTTAAAAATTTGTTTTCGGTTCTCTGCTTTTTTTTGCATTATTGCCAGTTCCGGAAATTATATTTTTATTTTCACATTAATAAATGTAAATTTATAATTGACTTGAGGAAAATTTTGAGACATACCACTCCAATTTCACACGAGAAGTGCGGGGAATTAATTACATGACTAGACAAGACAGTTTTACTACACATGAAAGAGATATCTTTTATCCGTGGCTTTACTTAGATTGAATTGTTCCATGTTGCACAATGAATTAAGAACAGCGATATCAGGTTAAAATTTGCAACAAACTTGATTTTTATTTTTAATACGCGTTTCGGTTTTATAAACCATCTTTAGTTAAAATTTACAAGATTTGAAATGCGAGCAATTTAAAAGCCCATGCAAATTAAAATACAATGCTAATTATGTCCATATGGGCACTCTTTCATCCCCAGCCAATCGTGGGAGAAAATTGACATGGGTGGAGAGTGAATTACTGACGACTAAGTAAATGGATAAATTTTTGGTATGTGTACCAAAGTTCATACTAATTCAGGATTCGTTAATACTTACGGAAAATAAAGATAAAACACTAGCAGCATATACAAGGTGTTTCTAAACACAAGGTGTATCTCCTGTATTATATATGTTTATTACTCAAAAACTAATACAGATTTTAACGGTGATTTATTTTTATTCACAAAGAAAAACTCAAAAGTTTCTTAGCCTCGTGTGAATTGATAATGAAACACACGGTTGGCGTGTGGTACCATTGTTAGCGCGTTGTTCCATTTTTCGCAAGACGCAGTAAACAATGGCGAGTGTTCAAGAAAAAGCTCAATGCGTGTTATGGCTTTCGGGAATTTAAGTCAATGATTACAGTTCAGAGAATGTTCAAAACAAAGTTTGAAAAGGATCCTCCAAATCATAAGCCAATTAAGCTATGCCATGAAAAATTTTTAAACACAGGCAGCCTGTTACACAAAAAGGTAGACCTTCAGCCTCACCTCAGAGGGTAGAAAAGATCAGGGAGGCGTTCGATCGTAAATCACTTCGCCAAGCGGCTCGTCGACTGGATATGCCAATGACATCCGTACATAAAATAGTGAAGCACCGCCTACGTCTTACACCCTACAAAATCCAGATGATGCGTGAACTGAAGGCAGATGACCGACTGAAGCGCAAGAAGTTTGCTGAGGATATGCTCAAAAAATCAACAATGATCCCACCTTCCTTGAGGACATTTTGTTTTCTGATGAGGCAACATTCCATACTTCCGGAGCAGTAAACGGACAAATTTGCCGCATTTGGGGCTTCCCCCCCCCCCCTCCCACATTCTAAGGGAGCACTACGCAACAGCCCAAAGGTTAATGTTTGGTGCGGTTTAATGCATGATCCGAGTAATCGGACCTTTCTTTTTCGTTGAAGACACCATTACCGCTGCAACCTACCTAGATATGATGGAGAACTACCTGATTCCACAGGTGAAAGAACTGCAGCCCAACATAGTCTACCAACAAGATGGAGCACTTCCTCACTGGGGCTTGCAAGTTAGGCGGTGCTTCATACGAACTTTCCAGGACGATGGATTGGAAGGGATGGGCCAATCCCTTGGCCCCCTCGCTCACCCGATGCGAACCCTCTGGATTTTTCTTCTGGGGATATGTGACAGACTGAGTGTACAAGACCAATGTTGATGACATTGAAACTCTCAAGAACAGAATAATTGAAACAATCGCTGAAATCACCCCCGAAATGCTATCCCCCCAACATGGGAGGAAATCGAGTTTCCCTTTGACGTCCTTCACGCCATAAATGGGGGGCACACTGCAATTTATTAAGGCATGCTAAGAAACTTTTTGAGTTTTTATTTGTGAATAAAAAAAATCAGGTTAAAATCTATAATAGTTTTTGAGTAATAAACATGTACAATACGGGAGGTAATTTAGAAACACCCTGTATTTTCAGTATAATTTCTTATGCAAATTCCGAGTTATCCGTCACTAAAACGTTGGTATGCTAAAATACGCATATACCGGCAAGTGATTATATATGGATGGATTTAATGATATAACGTTTGTACCCTTTACTATTTATATAACTGTACACACTTTGAGATAAATATAAATGAATAAAAGCATAAGATGAGAAACAAAACTCTTAACCCAACGCTAAACAATGTTCTTAAGAATTAATTGACAAACCAGGGGAGTTGTAACATTTGCACTCTCTCATAAAGCTACTCCCGACTGAATGTAAAAAGAATAGAATACTCCGATATGATGCATATTGTCCAAATGTGCAGGAAAGCTTGCACAAAAGCATTTGCCAAATCTGTGGTCTTTATTTCCCTTCTGTCAAGCGCATGAAACTGCACAAAGCATTTCATGGTAAGACTCTAATTTGAATGCTCCTACTACAACGCTTGGCAGTCTTAGATAATGTTATCTGCAAACAAGGAGAGAAAGACTTGCAGTCGTCTATTGAAGATGATAATTTTTGTGTGACTTAGTGAATATGATATCTCTGACGTATTCGTTCCTGAAGCAACCTCAAAAAAATATGTCCGTAATAATTAAAGATTTGGAGACGGTGAGCTACCTCACCATGGATTAAAGATGTGTATTTCAATAAATGGAATGTTTTTCCCTTCATAGTGGCATTATTTTTATTTATTACCTCGATACATCTTGGTTAATAGAATTTAATTATTTCTCGCGTTTCGAGTCAGGATGACATATAACCGAGAGGGGGAGGGATGGTTTACAAAAATATGACATGTGCTGACACGGGGAGGAGCGGGGTATAAAATTATTTGGCAAAAGGATGACGTAATTTGTGGACGACCCCTAATGTATAGGGATTACATTCATTTTTAAGGATCATATTTCTCCAGGTAATAAGAAATATTTTCACATACGTTTTTCAAAACATGTAATAATGGATTAGCTTTTTCCTATATATGCGATAAAGGGTACTCATTTCACTATAACCAAAACACGGAACCACGATATTTCACCATGTCTCCACCGTGCACGGAACACATGACTTACCGGTCTTCATGAAAATATACGTGAAAAGCACTCTAAAGTCTAGCGCTAAAGGCGGAAAAAATTTAAAACTTGTGATCCGAAATAGTCTGATCTCGGAAGAATTTGAAAACTTTTCTATGTAGTTCTATTTCGATCTCGATTTTTCATCTGCATCTGTCATTATGCTTCACAAAAATAATAAACATGAAAGAAAAACAAACTTACGGCTTATATCCAAAATGTGGCTCAATTCTTTAACAGAAATAGATTAGTAAATAAATCGATTTTGTCGCACGAGGAGAACGACGTCTCACAAAGGCATGACGCATTGCATTTTGGGTTAGAGGAAACATGCAGCGTCATCTATGTTTGAAAAATAGATATACAAGTGACTTTGGAAATAACGAAAGTGTAATTTAATAATAGAATATTAAGATTTTTTTTTATAAAATTCTGTTGTTAAGCGTCTAATTTTTGTTTTCGCTAATCATTTTCTTAATTGCGCAACACTTGGGAACATTGAAATTGAGATTATAAAAGAAAATCTAGATAACTTTTTTTATAAGAGATACAAAAAGTATGCTGAACTTTTTCACCAATTTTTTTGTCCTAATTATTAAATTTGTTTGAAATTAATCGTACTTCCACCAATAATAAGCCCTAAATTTGTCCCTCTGATGATGATGTAACAATGAATGACGTTTCAGCGCCCAAGCCAAGTCTTTTAATCCTCAGGCGCGAATTCCATTGTTGTAGGTGCTTAACAATGTATTTTAAGCTTAACAATGCATTACGTGTTCAGCAGCAAATACTTAACATTACCTGGCAGTTTTGTTAGGCTGTACGATCGTTAAAATACATTGTTAAGTTTGGGCTGTAGCCATATTCAAGCAACAGAGGGGACAAAAATCGACTCTTCAGTAAATACGGCAGTCCAATTGTTGACCCAACAATGGAGTTCGAACGTTGTGTTTATTAACGTCACCTGACAGATGGAAAAATGCCTCATCTGACACCCACAGGTTATCCACAATGTCCTGATTGGCTTCCATTTCTGCTCCAAACTCCATCGCAAATTGTTGTCGCTTCTGTCTTCCAGTGTCTGTTACCTCCTGATAAACATGGATCTTATATGGGAACAGGTGTAAATCCTTTCTCAAAATTTGCCACGTCGTGGTATACGACAGCCCTTCTTCAATGGATAGGCGTTAAACAGATTTTTTGGTAGGGGAATCAACCAACCTTGTGCGAACATTTTCGACAACTTCGGCCGTTCGAACACGAGCTTCGCTCCCGCCTTTTTTCTTGCCTTTAACACATCCAGTGGCACGAAATTGCTTGATAAAATCCATGATTGCTTGCCTGCCTGGTGAGTCTCGACACTTATACTCCTTCTGGAACTTTCTTTGCACGGTTACAGGTGATTTTGTCTCGAAATACCATTCGACAACCTTGCATTTCTGCTCTGTTGATAAAGTGGGCGCCATTTTTCAACAATACGATTTTCATGCAGCGCTATTGCAACAATACAAACTCCAACTATTTAAAAATTCGATATGGCGCTCATATTCTTTCAATTGTTTATCCCTAATGCACGTCATTCGAGTGAAATGGTCAGAAATTGACTGAGTCACCCTGTATTTTCATCTATTTCATCCGATTTTACAAACGAGAAATGTTAGCAAATTTATAATCGTCTGCTTTGGAAATGTTTGTCTTTAAGTGAAGCATTTTTAAAATACAGGTAAAAAAAGTCTTATAAATTATCGGTAGGTATACAGTAATATAAACTTATAAAATTTATAAAAAGTTTGTAAAAATTTAAAAATAGTTTTAGTAATAAATTTA
>JAHWFO010063765.1:190114-205201 GCA_023313115.1 Rhysida immarginata
TCCATCTCACAAGTTTCTTCATCGTTTTTCAAGATTGGTGACTTTATTTATTATTTATTTTTTTGTTTTTATTAATTTTACGATTTTCCCCATTAAAAGGAGACTGAAAGCATTTAAATTTAAATTAATCATTTAAACTCCTTTGATCAATAATTTATTTAAAATTGTATGAAACCAATTTGTAAAACTTGTAATAATAGTGGTGGTTAATTTAATCATCTTTAATTATCGTTTTGTGATATTTTGGAGAAATATCACAATGAATTGATCGGTTGGTATTAACGTCCCTTTCAACTACTATGATCATATCAGGACAGCGTTGGGGCCACAAATTTTGCCTTGCAAGAGTTCTTTAACGTGTAGCCGGCAAACCACTAGACGGACCAACGGCTTTACTTCCCTGCCGAAGGAAGTAAGTGCATGATCTTAGGATTCCCCCCTGAAAAATCTTCGTCGTCCTCAACCGGGATCGAACCTGCCCCCTCGGGCATCAGAGGCGATCACTCAACCACTGAGCCACCGAGGCCGATGACAATAAATTGATAATAATTTATGTAAACGGATTTAATTATACATGTATCCAACAAATCGACATTTAAATTATCATTTAGATAACTCTAATTCTCTTGTTGTAAGCTCATCCATTAATATAGTGAATAAGTATTTTATTTAAGGAAAATAAAATTATAGCAGAGGACGGGAAATCGTCCCCCCCCCTCCCTCCCCCGTTTCTCTTGAGACGCGAGAGAGAGAGAGAGAGAGAGAGAGAGAGAAACGGGGGGGGGGGGGGGGCGAACGAAAGTCGCGTTGCAATGCTTAGAAGAGAGAGAGAGAGAGAGAGAGAAGCGATTGAGAGCTGAAAAGAGAGGATTGTGCAGTGGCCAGCACTGTCACACAATTTTAAGTCTTATGAACGAATAATACCAAGGCTTTTTTCTATTATATGTATTTCATGAGAGAAAAGTGGCTTGAAAATTAAATTCACGAACATTTCGCTGTCAACACACGATCCGAATATTTCTTATCCACGCTTTCCTTCTAAAGATCTAACTGGATCACTTGGAGCTCTAAAGATATTCGGTCATACATCTTATAACCCGTTTTGCAATTCGTTAAAGAAGAAGTTTTCATTTTTCACGGATTGTTGGAAACAAAAACCTTAAAATACTTGAGAAAAAAAGTTCAGTCGGCAAGTTGAAAACCTATACTAATCTATACTGAGCGATAGAATTTTTCCCCACTACAGTGTTCGCAGCACCGCTCTGTCGGCCAGAGAAAAAAATGTCCGAAGCTCTTAACATGGGATTTTCCAACCTGTATAGAAAAAGCCTTGGTCCAAACAACAAAATGGAGTCAACGAAACAGGAACAGAGAGCAGTAATTCGTTTTTTGACATGTGAAGGAGTTTCATTTTCTGGAATTCATCGTCTTTGCGAAACATCTACGGAAATGACTGCCTAACCTTCACTCGTGTTTGGGCATGGAGCAAGAGGTTTTCGGAGGGACGGTCATCATTGCAAGATGATCAACGACCTGGACAAGCAAACCGCGCCATCACGGATGATTCCAAAGCCAAAATTGACGCTGTCTTAAAGGAAAACAGAAGAGTGATAATCGATGTCGTGGTTGCTAAAACTGGCCTTAGTTGTGGAACTGTTCACTCCATTATCAGGAACCATCTGCACTACAGAAAAATCTGTGCACAATGGGTCCCGCATCATTTGACATCAGAACAACTTGGAGTTCGAATGGCCATGTCCCTGCAACATTTGACTCGCTATGAACAGGAAGGAGAGAGTTTTCTCGACAGAATCGTTACAGGGGGTGAATCTTGGTGCTTTCATTACCAACCCGAAAGCAAACGTCAAAGTCGTTAATGGAAGAATTATGGGTCACCACCCCCGAAAAATCAAAAGAAATCGCAAACAGCACGGGGAAGGTGATGTTGACCTTGTGTTTTGATCGCAAAGGCCCGAATTTACTGGACTTTCTTGAAAAAAGTTAACGCAGCATCGGTGGGGAAACATTGAAGGCACTGCTCGCGGCCATCAACTACAAGCGTCCTGGACTTTGTACAGAAGGAATGCTTCTTCTCCACGACAACGTGCATCCTCACACCTCGAAAGCAACGGTAGACCTCATTAAAAATTCAACTGGGAAGCAATGCAGCATCCACATTACAGCTCTGACTTATCCCCATGTGACTTACACGTGTTTGGGGATCTGAAGAAACATCTGAAAGGCCGCAGGTTTCAGTCGGGCGTTGAAGAGAAGGAAGATGTTTTGGGCTTCTTCCATAAAGGAATTACACGCCTTGTTACACAGTGGGATAAATGCCTTAACGCATTTGGAGAATATTTTTAAATTCCTTGTCTACACTTTGGATAAAATAAATAATTTTCGTTTTCATTTGTACGACCCTTATACATGGCAAATAAGCGGATAAAAGCCTATAGGGAGTGCAAGTGACTACGTCATAGCTGACGTCATTTGCGCGATGAAGGGGCCGAGAGTCTAGGAAATGGGATCGCTGGTTCCAAACATTGAAACCATGCAATATGCGTTACTAGTAACGTTGAAACGGTCGGCCAATAAAAATGATATCTCTTAAAGTATTATGTGAATTTGTATAATTTATATTATTATTAAGACATTTAATGCCGTTATATAATCTTTAAATTAATATTAGAATTATTTTTAATCACTTAACGAAAGAATGCCATCGTTCGCGGATCTTTCTTTTGGAAAAAGGTAGATGTGTAAATCGCTGTTTTGGCTCCTTCTTGAGCAGTGAGGAA
The DNA here is from genome assembly GCA_023313115.1 of Rhysida immarginata. NCBI lineage: Eukaryota > Metazoa > Arthropoda > Chilopoda > Scolopendromorpha > Scolopendridae > Rhysida > Rhysida immarginata. Next base: position 192,913 of record JAHWFO010063765.1, read on the forward strand.
CTCAACAAATTCATATAAGTGTTATTCACACTGGGTTTATACAAAGCGATTTTATTCCATCTCTACTTTGGAACCATTGTTATATCCCGAAGCGAGAAAACTTGTTTGGAACCAATTCGAGTCACGTGACTGAAGAGCATCCAGGATTGACGTATACACTTGCACTCCCTATAGAGAACTGGTAGGGGGGAAAGAGGACTTCAAGAGGTTTCGAATTTAGTTCATAATATTCATTTACCTGATGATTTTTAAAAACGATAATTTAAAGTTATGTTAATTTATTTATCCACAGCTTTTCCTTTTTATAGTAGTTAAATCAGTTACGAACTTCGCTTCCCATTATAACCTATTCCTTGTCGATAACATTAAATGTGTCAACCTTAACTGAGCATATTTAGTCAGAATGAAATCTGATCCAGTCGTAATTTTAATTAAAATTTAATGAACTATATAATAAATTTAAACAAAATACACACACATTATATACTATTGGATACAATAAATATCGGTTATATATTAATTATCAATTTTCCACAAATAAAGGAGGGATTGTTGCAATTGTCTTTAAGAAGTAGGAAATAGGTAATTATCTGAAACATTAATTGTTTGTGACAAAAGACGGTTAATTGACTAAAGAAATTTTGGCTTCGTGTAACTTATTCAATTTAACTGATGATCAATAGTTATTTATGAAAAGATAAAAGTTCTTGTTCAGCTTATTTTCCTGTGGGTAAATCCTGTGAATCTCTAGAATTTATCAATCTAAACAGAACGTCTAAAAACATATGTCATTCATATTTGTGAGTTCTTTCATGCTTGCATTTAGCAGAAGATATAAAGGTTTTGTCACAGGAGGTGCAAGCATAGGGTCTTTCACCTGTGTGAATTCTTTCATGTTCTTGCTTTCCTGAATTGGTCTTAAAAGTTTTGCCACAATAACTACAAGCATAAGGTCTTTCTCCGGTGTGATTTTGTTCATGCTTACGCAAATCTACATTTTGTTTATAAGCTTTGTCACAATAGATACAAACGTAAGGTCTTTCACCTGTGTGAGTTCTTTCATGTGTCTGCTTCACTGAATTAGTCTTAAATGTTTTGTCACAGTAAGCGCAAGCAAAGGGTCTTTCACCTGTATGAATTCTTTCATGTTTCCGCTTATCCCTAGGGGTCATAAAATTTTTGTCACAATTGGGGCACAATTTTGTCATAGTTGGGAAGACAGACGTCATGTAAGGGTGCAACTGGTTCGTAATGTGTTCAGATAGTCCGCAGCTTTCATGGTCCGTTCTACCACAACTACGGGTCACAGAGCCACCCATGAGAATGTCCTCTAAAGCATAATACCGCCAACACTAGTCTGTGTATGGCCTGCTGTACATGGGGGGGGGGAGCAACTGTTCTGCTGGAAGTCTGCGTACCCTGAGAGGACCATCGAAGTGATGAACAAGAAATCGTGATTCATCCAACTAGGTAACTCTCTTCCACTTATCCATGGTCCAGTCTCGATCTTCTCGGGCTCACTGTAGGCGTAGTTGACAATGACGCTTGGTTAACAGAGCTACACGAATGGGACGTCTTCTGCACAGTCCCATATCCAACTGTGTTCCGAAACACTTGCACTTGGACCTCCACTGTATTGGGCTGTCAGCTGAGCCACTGACTGGCACCGATCTTGCTTTACAAACGGGAGGTCCTGCGACGTACTTTTTCTTTGATGACGCGTGAGCGTCCAACAGCTTGGCGTCTGCTGCTGGTTTCACCGTCATTTATCCACTTTGCATAAATACTAACAACGGCAGATCGTGAACAACCTACCAGTCGTGCAGTTTCGGAGATATTCGTTCCGTGTGTACAGGTCATCACAATCTGCCCTCTATCAGCAGCCTTTCCCATCACTCGCAAAATTAAGTGCAAGAGTGATTCCTTACTTTCTCCAGGAGCAATTAAATACCATTCCCACTTAATTACGTGCCCTCCACGTGATCCAGACGACTTCATTCACCCATGTGGTGATGGTCATAATGTTTTGGCTCTTGTGTGTATACGAAGGCTGTTTCTATATTAGCAGTGACAGTTTGTATGTAGACAAGGACACGGGCCTGAAGTTATTCAGGGTGTTCCAAATTAAAGTAACACAAATAACTAAAACTATTTGAAAGATAATCATCAAAATTTGATTTTTTTTTTGAAAAAATTCCTATTTTGTTATAAAAACAAAGTTCGTTCATTCTCATAACTATCGATAGAGTGTGCATTTCAATGATGAAATACTTACAGATGCTTCTGGTGCAAAATCACAGCCGCCATTTTCTATTGCCTTGGCCTGCAAGATCCCCAACTTGAATCCATGCTATTTTTACCTCTATGGCTATCTTAAAAACTATGTCTACCATGATCCCATTTAATCTCTGTCAGATCTTTTGGACAGCATAGCACGCCATGTGCTTAACATATCTTGGCATACTCTAATTTCAACCGTGGAACATGCTATTTTACGCTTACAGATAGTAGCCGGCAATGGTGGTCATCATGTTGAGGACGTTTTGTAATCATTAGACAACTACATTGTGCGGTTCATTGCTACATTCTCTATAAGCTATTCTACGTCCTGTATTGGTGTTTTCTGGAAGAAACTTATTTTTTTTCTTTGGAAAAAATTTATCATGTCATTAAAGCATTTGCAAAACTTCTGATGAAATGTTTTGATGGAATGTTAACTTTAATTTGAGACAGCCTGTATATTACGCTGCTTTCACGTTTCAAGAATTATTGCCTGCTTGTTCGTACTTATTATAATCCTCTCCCATGTCGCTTGATCTCTGCGTGGTTGAGTTATTATAGTCAATAGGCCAATCTAAAATTTGTGTTTTATTTCTGTTGTACAGAGAAATTGTCATTTTCCAAAACTAATACCCCGATCGAATACTACAATATATGTGCATAAGTATGAACTTTGACTTATCTTATTCACTGAGAAGTTATACAGGGTTCCCACATCTCATTTCCCTGACTATCCCTGACTTTGATGGTCTCATTTCCCTGACCAAATCGTAATTTTTTAAAACAAAAACATATCTCTACAACAGCTTTTCAGACACAATTTTAATATTATTATTATTATTATTATTATTATTATTAGTTGTCACATTATATAAAATTATTATTATAATATAGAATTTTTGCCTCCTGGTCCGTAACTAGACAAATAAATGTATCAGATACAAAAAGAAAATTTTGAAAATCAGTTGACAAATAAAATACTTACGGATCAGCAGGCAAAATTCTTGAACAAGCCTCATAATACTAACACTAATAATAATAATAATAATAATAATAATAATAATAATAATAACAGACTTGCCTCCGCTGAATTTTCAAAATATGAAGTGAAGACAGCATGACAATCGACAAATGAATCTAACAGCACTTGAACTACATAGCTTAAATAGACTCGTGAAAAACACTGTTTCGTGGTTCAAGCAATTCTATTGGTTCTTAGTTGGTAGTAATACCTAGTTAATTGGATGGGAATGGCATTCAATGATATCGACTTTTAAATGTCTTATATGATACAATGAAACACTAATAGGATTAATCAGTTATTCGATAAATAACTTGTCTTCAGTAAAACTATTTCCCTGACTTTTCCCAGGAAGAATCTCGTTTCTCTGACAAATGCATGAAAATAGCCCTCCTTCCCTGACCACGTTTCATTTCCCTGACTTTCCAGAATGTGGGAACCTGTTATACGTTGTTCTGTAATAGTTACTCCGTACAAACATCTAACACAGAATATAAACAGGCGGAAGCGAAGTTCTTAACAGTTTCCTGTATTACATAGTGACGCTAATATACTTTGCAGCGGATGTTGTGGCAATTCGGTATCCATGGCGAAGCAGCATGGTCTCTCTTCGGTCTTCCTTAACTTCACAACTGCTCTATGGCAACGCGGTCAAAGGGGCTCTTCTCACCTTATCTCGCCCTCTTTCCCACCCTGTTTCTGATGTTAGTTGAAACGTCTTTCTGGGAGGGATCTGGAACGTCGACGAATGTGAGCAAAAAAAGTGAAGATTGCTATAGCTCCGAAACTACACAGTCAATCGGAATAGATTCCAATATACCATTTTAATGGGCCATGGTGTTTGATATGCTCAGTGACAAATGAGATATCGTTTGATTTGCTCCCAAGAACTCTTAAGTGCTTGGTGCTATATAATTTGAGAAATTCACAAAAAGGTTAAAATAAATGGCAAATAAGCAGATAAAAGCCTATAGAAAACGAGTAGGGGGTGAAAGAGGACTCGGGTGTGGCCAGCAGTCATGGACCCAGAGGTCGTCAGAAACCGCAAGGGCTACTTTTCAATAAATGTTCAGGCTGTCGGTGTTCCTGACCTGACCCATCAGTCTTGTTGTGAAATGGCCAGGGTCTGTATATGACAGCCGAATATATGGAAATAGTCACTTGAAGTCACAGCTGGAAATTGGGGCGTATCCGGCTTATTTGTTGGGAGATTCAGGGTATTCCTGTGCTCCCAATTCTACTCAATCTAGTCTGGCAATCCGAATCACCGGGGCAGCACAGGTAATCTATGAACTGGTCATATCTTCATGTGTTGAAGTGAATGAACGTGTCCAGGTTACCTGTTAAGAGAAGCTGTATACTTTATACGACTGTTTCTGAGACACTTTGCTTATGACGATACAAAGCCTCATCTGAAATTTTAAGTGGAAGGCCGAATACTTTTGTCTCCACAACAAAAAGGAGATTGGAATATTAATAAGTTGAACATCACACAAGTCTTTGCTTCTTAATGCATATAACTTGACAAATTAGTTTATATTTACCTTCATTTACCTATTTTAATATTACAGATATATATCAACATACATGCAACAACCCGGAATGCCATTGAGCATGCCTTCGGGATTTGGAAGAGGAGTTTTGGGTGTCTGGGTTCAATCCTTGCTGATGAACCTATCCGTAATACTGGCATGTGCTTTGTTGCACAATATTGCACCAGAATTGGAGGAGGAAGCAAACCCTGCTCCAGTCAGGGTGAATAGGAGTGCTGCTGGGCAACATTTCAGAAATCAGTTAATTGCAAGATATTTCTCTTAGGTGAGCATTTTCAACGAGGACTGCTGGAAGGCTCTCGGGTCATGATTTTGATGGAAAAATGGAAGGAGAAATGATGCGACCTACTTGCGGACAGGGGATCAAATATCATTCTCGCTGGCTGTGCAAACTAGAAGAAATATCGACACACACAACAGTGACAAAATGCGTGAAAATAATTTGCAGAAACCTACCGTGGTCAGGGAGGGTGAAGCAAACCCTGTTGGGGTAAGGGAGCGTAGAGTTCGTCGACAGGTTGTGGAATTTTCCTTTTCATTTTTCAATTAAAATCACTACCTTATGCTTGGAGCATTAACTCCAGTTTTCATTTGTTAACTGCAGTTAAAAATATAATAGTAATTATGAATTGAGAAGGCATACTTAAAATGCATTGATGATTATTTCTTAAATAAACAAGAATGTATTGTATAATAATAATAAACGTGAAACTGCAAAGTATATTCAATTAGGATGCCTTACTTATTGTGTGGTTACTATAATAGTGCGAAGTAGCATGTAGCAGAATCAAATAAAATAAACTCTGAAATCTTAAGATGAAAAATAATATATGAATTTAATGGTTAATGTTTTACAAGCAGAAAAAAATATCATCATAAACCAAATTAAAAAAAAAATTACAAAAAACACAGATGCCCTCTTGCCAACATACCTATATATACAGGATAGCTATGCATAACAATAAGCTAAAAAGATAAGTGACAATAACAACCAAAATGTAAAAATGCATATGGACAAAGTATAATTTCCAGAATTTCTTGTAAAGTCAGTTGCATATAAAATGACGAATCAACTATGGACTAAGAACAAATGTACAAATTATGAAATATCTTATGCTCAAAAGAGGTTTTTCCTATTCACCGGTATGTACCTTTCAACCGCCTAGTGGTAATCATTTAAAAAGAATACAAAACATTATTGGCTGATGATCGCTTGTTGATTGAAATTTACATAGATAGGAAAAAAATAATGTCTTTTGAGTGTAAAAGGTTTCATAATTTGTACATTTGTTCTTTGTCCATAGTTGATTCGTCATTTTATACGCAATTGATTATACATGTAATTCTGAATATTCTATTTTGGCCATATGTATTTTTACATTTTGGTGTATATTGCCCCTTATGTTTTTAGCTTAAATGTTATTCATAGCTATAACATACGAAGATATGAGGACAATACAGAATATTTTTTTATTTGAAATCACTTGTCCTCTTTCAAAAGGAAACTTTTTTTTAGTTCCAATAACTCCATTTTTTTTTTTTTTAAATCAGCCGCTGCTGTTCAATTTTCTCTTTCAGGGCCTGCTCCATCAGCTCCTGGTTTCTCCTTTCCCAGGACAGGACCTCCTCCTGAGCATGTGTGAGCCGACGTCTCACAACTGGTGTGTCTCTTTCTGCTTGCAACTGTGTCACTGAAAGATCAAAATTGAGAAATACATTTTAACTCACATCTTTAGTACATTTTTTAAGAAGTTCATTGGTAATTATCTTGAAAAACAATTATAAAGTCTAAACAAAGAGTAATTTGAAAGTCATTTATGATTGTTTATTGCCTGGGGAGATTTCAAATTACGGAAAATTTTAATTAAAGCAGCATTACTTTAAGAACTATACATGAACTATATAAATTGGCATATTAAAGCACAGTCAATTTGCTCACCCAGCAACTACGGCTTGTTGGGGCTAATTTTATGTTAGTGAATGGATCTTTTTAAATATTCCTTTCATTATGGACGTTATTGTGGACCGGTTTTGGCTGGAGAGCCATCTTCAATGCTGTAATGGTCTGTACAGTCATAATTTATTCAATGAGGCAATTTTGAATTTGGAATGAATTTAGAATTTTTTTTTTTTTTGTTGCTCTCATTGGAACTGCTTATTCAACAAATATTCTTTATCTATGCAATATTGACACACAAATACAACTTATTGAATAACCAAATCCAGTCAGAGCAAAAAAACAACATTAAAATTTTGAAATTCAATCTGGCAACAGTAATACTATCTACATCAATATAATGCCGAACAATAACCAACAATTGTTGTTAGCAATTATTCACTCACATTATTAAAAATTTAAACACTTGTTCACTATAAAGAATAACCCAAGCTAATTCTCTGAAATTGAAATAATGTATTATCTGTAACTGAATTGTAAACCTGGCCTAACCTAACATCCCTCACTTTATAAATTAAGATTGTATTGACCATAGCAGCACTGAAGACCACCTGCTGTACAGCTGAAACTGGTATGCAAAAACACAGATAATGACAAATTGCTTTAAAGAAAACAAGTACAGAAACAACATGACCTGCCTTAATTTGATATATTTTATGCACTTGCCTACAGACTTTATTGCAAACACAAAATTAAAAGGTCAAGTATATTACCAAGGTAATTGTTAATGAGCTTCCAACTTCTTTATCTTAATTTTATAAAATTCAAATTCTGAAAGTCAATATAAGGGTCATTTTTAACATAAGAACCGTTTTGTAATAAAAAACAAAACTACTATGTATATAAAAATTTTTTCTTTACCAGATTCATGTATCTTAAACTATTTTTCCACTTTGTTTTCAAGTTTATTTAAGCACTTGTCATAGCGCTTAAATAAACTTGGAAACTACGTGGAAAAATAGTTAAAGGAACATAGAGTCAGATAAAGAAAAAATTTTGAAAATATATATAGTAGTTTTGTTTTTATTAGAAAACTGTTCTTACTTTAAGAATGACCCTTGTATATTTGTCACAATACCTTCAAGAAGATGTAAAAACTCTTGTGTATTCTTGGATGTACCTGTTGAATAAAGAAATGTTATGTTAATGTACTTAATCTCTAGTTTTTGTTCACATTTATGTAATTATATAATACCATTGACTGGTTCAATACCTGGGGATGTCAGCCCAACAACTAGGGTCGAGACTGCAACACCTTGACCCAACACTTCATATGTAATAGTGACAGGGGTGTCAGCACCTGTACAAGCCGCATCTGTGTCCCAGATTCAAAAATGACGGTCCCAGATCCATGTTCCACAGATCCAGCTGGAATAGCAGCAACAGCATCTTCTGTATCTGCAACTGTAAAAACAACGTTACTAAAAAGAATTGTCTAAAAATTCAAGGGTTCATTTTAAAATGCACCTACTGATGTCCCAAGAATGGAATTTGTGATCCTCATCCTCAGGATGAGACAACGGCTGGATTTGTGAAGGAATCAAGGATGCCACCTGCATGGTTTCTTCCATCACTACAGGCATTGTGTCTCGACCCCTGCCAGTTTGACTCCTACGTCTTTGTTCCTTAGCGATCTAAAAAGCATTTATAAAATACATTCGATATTTGTAATGAAGAGTGTACAATGAATATAATTTGTATTAAAAATTGTGCAAGTAAAATAATTGCATTTTTTACTGCAAGCAACGTTCTGAAATGGACACTCATTTGAATAATGTATTTGTCACATTTGTGTTCAATGCCTTTGGCTCATCCAATAATTGAAAAAGTATACTAAGTATGTAAACAAAATGTTAAATTCAGAGGTTAGGCTGGATATAAGCATTTTAAATTTAATTTTAAAAATATGGGCATTAAAAGAAAACTTCCTCACCTCGAAACAGAAAAAAATGTGCTGGATTGGATTTTTTATAATGCACAAGAATTTTAATTAAATTTAGAAAGGCATAACGAATTAGTGATGAATGAAGGGCACAAGTACTTTGTAATAACAATCAATTTAAAACAGTATAATATATTCAAATTCAGTTCACAGCGTGTGTCATTTCTTTTCTATGGTAGTCAGTAAAAAATTTCACGTAAATTATAATTAATACATTAAAGTGATCATGCAAATACTTACATCTTTCTTGGTCCTCATTTTCATGTTTTTCCAGTCTTTTTGCAGCTGCGCTGGCATCCGTAACGTAATTCCAGGCTGACAATTAAACTGTTTGGTGATCTCAGCCCAGCAATTACATTTGGACGAGGCAGATACCTGGTCAATTTTTTTGTTCTCCACAACCTCAATGTTGTCCGATATCAGGGAACGCAAAAGGTCCCGCTCAATGTTGTTGAATTTTGTGGCGATTCCATTTTTTTTAAGATTGTAAGATAAAGGCTTGAATGGCGACTTGTTAACTTGGAAGTTCATTGTTCGAATGAAGAAAGAAGAAAAAAATTAGATAAAACCACCACACAAAACTAGCACCTTGTTGATAAATAAACACACACATGTGAAAGCACATGCGAGCCAGATGGTGAGCCCGGATGGCATCTCCGTCGCCGTGACTACGCGAGAATTTCCCGAGAGCAGACTTACAAATTTGCGTCACTCTCGTCTCACATCTCGCTGGAGCGGTGGTTCACTTGAGCTGGTGTCTGTAGGGTAGTCGTGATACGAAAGGACTCTGATGAAGGACTCGCGCTCAAGTTCAGCTCTGCCGAGCCGCGGTAGAGTCCTTTTTGAGACCTTTAACTGTGATACGGGCTTAGGAATCCATGATCTTTTGCAAGCTGATATAGTGGCAATGGATACTGGAAGTTTAAAAGGAATATCTAAAATTAATAAAGGATATAAATATACATGTATTTTAAATGTTATTGATATTTTTCTAAAGCTGCTTGATCTATTCCAGTTAAAGATAAAACTGGTAAATTAGTAACAGAAGCATTTAAAAGTATTTTAAAAAATGTTAAACCCAAACATTTACAAACTGTTCACGGAAAAGAATTTTATAATAAAGACTTTGAAAATTTAATGAAAGAATATAATAGTATACATTATTCTACCTATAGTGATAAAAAGGCTTCTATCGTTGAAAGATTTACTAAGACTATGGGAGAAAAAATGTGGAAAGAATTCTCTAAAAAAGGAAAATATGTTTGGATAGATATTTTAGAAGATTTAGTTTAAGATTATAATACACGTAATACTTATCACAGAATTATAAAAATAAAACCACTAGAAGTGAATATGAAAAATGAAAAAAAAAAAAAATTAATTGATATTTATGTTAAGTAAAAATTAAAACCTATGTGGATAATTGTAATATAAGTAGAAATAAACAACTCTTTCGTCACAACAATGAGAAACAGGAAAAATACAACTTTGTACTGTAAGATCTTTTTGGAAGCAATTGCCACCATCGTTCAGCAGTTCAGGAGCCCCTCTAGTCGATGAGAGAACTGCCTGTATAGTGACGCCTGGGCGCATTTACACTTTAGCCCACTTATTACGAACTCTCTTACTACGAAATCCTGTTTAGTACGAAATTATTCTCTGGCCCGACCCCGTCGATGTAATTTACATGTAAAGTTGACCCGATAATACGAACATTTTTTTTATGAAAATACGGTTATTACGAAAAATTTTTGGCAATTTTTTTGTGTAAAACAAGGTTTTTTAAATAAAATAAGAGGGTTTTTTTCGCGAAAATAAGGTGTCGAAATCGTAAACTCAGATTTAGAAAAAAAATTTCGTCTCCCCCCCCCTCCTCCCGATAGAAAAGCGGCCGTTGAAAACCTCTCAGTTTTAAGCCTAAGAACAAGATCAGCAATTTTCCATAATAAACATGTAAAAATGGTCACATCATTTATTTTTAAATGAATATTTTTAATATTATAGTTCAAAATTGTTTATTAACGTAAGAAATTACGCAGAAATTAACTTTTTTAAGAACTTCCACTGCCATTGCTATCCCAGAAGCCATTGCCAACTATGGTGTCGGGCCCGGGAAAACAATGTGATCGGACGAAAACGTGAAGAGATCGTTTGAATTTCATACTGTGAAACGCTTTACAAAAGCCACAAATACGGATAATTTGCTTTTATAAGTTAAGCAATTTACGGTGATAATTTTTTGACTTAATAAACGTTACAAATTTTGATAGGTGACGTCAGAAAAACTAACATGGATGTTTAATCAGCAACCAAAATTCGTAATTGTTGAACTGCAAAACATCAATTTTTTGTAATTTCTAAGTCCATATGTTATTTGGAAATAATAAATGTCCTAGTATATATATGTGTTCTTTCATTAGAATATATTAACATATCGTAAATACTGTATTAAGCGCCCGGGCGATTATTTGCAAAAATTCAGCAGACCCCCAGACGCTTAATGCAGGCAGGCCGGTATTTCAGGTCCGGTGCTAAATACAGTATTTACGGTAAACAGTTATTCAATATCAATAGATAACGATTTCAAAAGGGTTTAAGAAAATCTAAATGAAACATCGATGGTGCAAAAGCATCGAAAATTCGATGGCCAAAACTTTTTGAACATTGATACTTTCGGCTACTCTATTTCAGCCATGCATTATTAATAAATCTAATCGAGGCCCACAAATAAAAAATTTTCCTAAGAAATTGAGCATGTTAACGTGCAACTTTTTTCCTTTTTTGTGTATTTTCTTAAAGGATGTGTGCGCATACCACATTGAATGAAGTAAGATGATGCTTCGGATGAATTGCTAAATTACTGTTATAAATGGAATGATTAATGTAAGCAAAAAATTAATTGTTAAGAGTAAGCAAACTATGATAAGAGATTATTTTGTTAACGATAACCATGATAACACAGAATATCAATAAAAGATAAATTGTCAATTTTTGTGTCTTTCTCTGATATTACAAAAAGATTTTTGATTCCGTAGGATTTCGTATTAAACGGGTTAGAGTGTATAAGGAACGTTAACCAATCCCGTTCAAACTGCGAAAGACTCAAGTGATCTTTTGCGTTGATTGGTTGGTTATTCTGGCCAGCCATTGAATTAATGAAACAAATCGCTAATTGGGCCCATATCTAAGTTAAGAATCTATTTTTTATCTACCCGATGTACTGCAATGCTTTTAAAAGGGTCCAGAAGGTATTTCTTGTTTATTGAAGATATCATTTTTACATTAGTAATAGGAAAGTCGTGGCCGGTGTCAATGGAGTGCATAGCAACTGCAGACTGATTACTCCTTCCGTATTTTATGTGTGCTATGTGTTCATTATATCTGGTTTTAATATTGCGTGCAGTTTGACCTCGATAAACCTTGTCACATTGCGCACATTTGATTCCGTAGATTCCTGATTTGAGTAAAGTGGGGATTTTGTCCTTCGGGTTTGGTAGGATGTCCTTAATTTTGTTAGGGTTACTGAAACAAATGGA
>JAHWFO010063765.1:209238-229178 GCA_023313115.1 Rhysida immarginata
GGGGGGGGGGTAGAACCTCTTGAATTCTTTGTATTTTTTTTGTTTGGAATTATAAGTAGACTCTTAATTTTTCCATTTGCAGTTGTGCAAAATTTTATTTATAAAATAAATTATATTTTCTTGTCATTTTTATTTGTTTGTTAACTGTAATAAACTTTTGAAATTGCTATTTGGTTGAATGGATGTTTTCATGTGTATGAATTTTTTTCCACATTGGGAATACATAAAAAATACAGATTTAGTAAATCATAGTTTATTCCATATGAATAGTAATTAAAAAATTTGTATAAAAATAAAATAAAAACGAGTTGAAAATCAGATTTAAAGTTCTTTTAGCCTACAAAAAAAAACAAAAACAGGTTGGGGTAGCAGGATTAATCCTTTGGTATAGAACTTTCACAGCACGTGACCGCGTAAGGCATTCTGGGTTGAGGTTGCTTAGCAACTCAGGACGCAGAACTAGATCAGCCATCTTGGATAACAAGCACGCTTCGCACACATTAGTCGCTATGGCAAGATTGGCATATTACACGAATCTCCCAATCCATGTACAACTGAGATATGAACAAAAAATCACTGATCCTTATACCATATTAAATCAGGAGTTCACTTTAGAGGAAAGCAGTTTGCTTTCGTTGGATCGCATCGAAATTTCAAGCTATGTCGTCCACAGCTGGATCACACGCAAAGAAATGAGGGCCTACAAATCACTCGATGCATACAAGAATTTTTGTGTGGCTGGGTCCTCGAAGTTCGCTACAAACAAATTAACGTTAACCCACTAGTTTATAGCAAGGTATATAATAAATGAGACGCCGAAAGTAAAATTTCAGGATAAAAGTTTCAGCGTAGCATTCCCTAATTTTCTCGGCTGACATTGATCAGCTCCGTTGCGTTTATGCTCTGAATTTGTTATTGTAACATATATAATTAATTTGTAAATGATTTATCATGTTATCGAAATTATATTTTAAGAAATATATGCAAGGAAAAATCACAAAAGTTCCGTGACGATGAACTTCAGCTAACGGGCGACCACTGGTCATTCATGTCGGCATGCCCGCCTATCATTTAACGTACACAGTCAGAGAACTTTCGTAATTTTTTCCTGCATAAATTTCTTAAAATATAATTTCCATAATATGATAAATCATATACATCTTAATTAATTTGTTATGATAATAAATTCAGAGCATAAACGTGAAGAGGGTGATCGATGTCAGCCGAGAGAATTGGGAGACGCTAATCTGAACTTCATCAATTTCTGATATACCAGACTCCGTTGGAAAAATTACAACGAACAGCATTTAAATTAAATATTTAATTAAACAAGTGTTTTCTGTATGTACTATCCAGATTAATCTCATTCTAAGAAATGATCGGAGCAGACACACCAGTATTTTATACAGTCGCAGTCGTGGCGTACAACTCTTTTAATCACGGCGAGCCAAGCTCTTCTCCTCTGTGTTCTTTTGAAGGTTAGCTTATCTTGGTGCCTCTGAACTACAGGTATTCTGTAAAAAGACTTTAATCTATCTCTAGTTCGCCGATTAGAACACCCTAAGATGCAGCAAAAAGACAATGTATAATAATTTCTAGAGCGTGCACGAGTAGCGAACTATAATATAAAGCTTGTTATAATGAGAAGAAAGCGATAGCTTGTTATCCAATATGGCGGCACAAACTTTCCTCGTGTCGATGACATCACAATGACGCGTAGTGAAAAAGCTCTATTATTTAATTTACTTTAATCTGATCTAACTTGGGGGTTGGGGAATAGGAGCAATACCCTTCCCTCCCTTATTTTAGAATGGTTACAACCTCACACCTCCCCTACGAAATGGTCATTTCTCATGCCCTAACTGTAGTTTCCGCCGTTGCCAACAGAGGGCACCATAATTAATGCAAATGAAAGCGAAATTGAACTTCCAATCCCACCCAAAGATGATGATAGCGAATTTGAAGGACCTGAAGAGTGGGAAATCCTCAAAAGAAAGCTGAATTTTCAATCTAAATTCTCAGAGTTTGTTAATATTCATGCGAACGATTTAACTTATCTGATGTTAAATGATAAAGAAATTTGCGATCTTATCAAAGATGGCAGCGAAGAAGAACATGAAGATGACAATGATGAGAAGTTGGAAAATATGACATTCAAAGCAACATCTTCACAAATTAAAAGCTCCTTAGAAACTCTATAAAACAATCTGTATGCAATTAAAAAAGTACCAGACGATGTTTTTGAGAGTTTTTTTGAATTTTCTAACTACTTAATAATGATATAACTATCAGACAACAATTATTAAATATTTTCAAAACTCGAAAACTTAATCAGTCAGGGGTCCATCTACAATTTCAAAATCCATACTCATTTTTGTGAAAATGCCTAAATTTTTGTGAAAATTTTTAACAAAAAATATAAAACACTGGGTTTAATTTAAAAAACTTTTTTTTATTATTTGAATTGACATTATTTACATTGATAGACGTCCATTTCTGAAGGTAATGCGTTGATAAACACGAGTTAAAATTTTGTGAAGATACAGTTTCCGATCAAAATAATTTTGTGAAAATACAGTTTCCGATCAAAATAATTTTGTGAAGATACAGTTTCTACTTGAAATAATTTTGTGAAGGTACCCTTAAATGGTACCAAATTGGCCCTAGATAGATCCCTGTTAGTGTATAAGCCTATTTGTATTAAAAATACTGCTTATTAATAATTCAGTGGCTATTTAAGTGTTTTTTTTCGGGGGGTTTGTTTTTTACGAAGTACAGATTTTACGAATAAATATTATTGGTCCCCTGAAATTCGTAAAAATGAGGTTTTACTGTACATGTATATAAAATAATAAATACTTCTTAATGGCCATAAAATAAATAGTCAAATTTAAGGACTGTTAATGCAACATTAAGTACTTTTTAAAAACTTTTTAAGGGCCCTTAAAAGTAGAAACTGAAAATAATGAGTTCTTAAGAGCTTCTAAAGACCGTAGGAACACTGTAAGGCTTCGAACTGAACTGATTGCGCGAGAGCGACAAAATATGTCATCAGTGCGACCGAATGTCAATTTCATATATTACTGGAATCATGAAAAAAAATTTTTACTTGCATAACTTTTTAACCCCCTCCGTAATTATGTATGCAAGATGTTTTTGAAATCTGCATAAATTTCACAGGGTGATAGGTGATAACATACTAAACATTTTTTACTAAAGAATGGTTGGTCCAACTTGTTACAGGGAAAACTGTTGGAAATACTCAGCTAAATTATGCATGCAAGCAGTGTGCAAATTAAAACAAATATAATTTCAAATTGGGGGAGGCCGTGGCATGGAGGCCTTTCACTGAAACACAACTCCTGTGAAGTTAAGCAACATCAGGAACGGCTAGTCACTGGAAGGGTGACTATCCGTGGCTCAGGATAAATTTTTTCCCTGTAGCGATATAACGATGAATTCTGGACCATCCATTCATTGGCAAAAATTGTTCAGTATGTTATGACTAGGTTATGACCTACCACCCTGTGAAGTTTGTGCACAGAATTCAAAAACACCCGGCATATTAAAAAGCCAAATTAAAGAGTTTGTATAAAAACTTTGTATTCAGCTCTAACCTTCTGGTCAAATCTGAAAATATATAGTGAACATCACATTATGTATAATGCACCAGTGAACGGTTCATTTCATTTTTATCCACTAACAGATAGCCAATCTAGACAAATCCCACTTTCACGTTCAAGATCATACGAAAGGAAATGACGACGAAGTATCCATATTGTATAGTTTAAATTTTCAAATTTCAAAAAGTCTTAAATGTTAGCACCTAAGGAAAAAAACCTGGAATTTATTTACATAATATATTACCTTTCATTGAAAAATTTATCTCCTTATCCAGGACTCTAATACCTCCACCTACATCAGTTCTTTTATATTTGAATTTAATAGTATCACCAGTATATGTTTTGTTTCATTAGGTGGATGTATGGGGCCGTTCACCTGTGTGAATTCTTTCATGTTTCTGTAAATCACTGCTAGTGTAAAAAGTTTTGTCACAGTAGGTGCAAGTACAGAATTTCTCGCCTGTATGAGTTCTTTCATGTACTTTCTTATATGAAATTGTGCTAAAAGATTTTTCACAATAGTCACAAGCATAGGGGCGTTCACCAGTATGAATTCTTTCATGTTTCTGTTTATCACTACTAGTCATAAAAGTTTTGTCACAGTAGGTACAAACGTAGGATCTTAAACTTGTGTGAATTCTTTCATGCATGTGCTTCTCTGAATTAGTCCTAAACGTTTTCTCACAGTGGGCACACGCATAGGGTTTTTCACCTGTATGGATTCTTTCATGTTTATTCTTATCACTACTACTGTTAAAAGTCTTGTCACAATAGGCACAAGCATAGGGCCGTTCACCTGTGTGAATTCTTTTATGCCTTTGATTCTCTGAATTGGTCCTAAACGTTTTGTCACAGAAGGTGCAAGCATAGGGTCTTACATTAGTATGAATTGTTTCATGCTGGTGCTTCTCTGAATTAGTCCTAAAGGTTTTGTCACAATAGGCACAAGCATAGGGTCTTTCACCAGTATGAATTCTTTCATGTTTCTGTTTATCGCTACTAGTGTTAAAAGTTTTGTCACAATAGGCACAAGCATAGGGCCGTTCACCTGTATGAATTCTTTCATGCCTTAGTTTCTCTGAATTGGTCCTAAACGTTTTGTCACTGTAGGTGCAAGCGTAGGGTTTTTCACCTGTATGAATTCGTTCATGCGTGTGCTTCTCTGAGTTGGTCCTAAACGTTTTGTCACAGAAGGTGCAAGCATAGGGTCTTACACTACTATGAATTGTTTCATGCTGGTGCTTCTCTGAATTAGTCCTAAAGGTTTTGTCGCAATAGGCACAATCATAGGGTCTCTCACCAGTATGAATTCTTTCATGTTTCTGTTTATCGCTACTAGTGTTAAAAGTTTTTTCACAGTAGGCACAAGCATATGGTCTTTCACCGGTATGAATTCTTTCATGATTCCACCTATCATTACTAGTCTTAAAAGTTTTATGACAGTGTGTGCAAGAATAGGGTCTTTCACCTGTGTGAATTCTTTCATGTCTATGCTTCACAAAATTAGTATTAAAAGATTTGTCACAGTAGCTGCAAGCAAAGGGTCTTTCATTTGTATGAATTCTTTCATGAAGGTATTTCGCTGAAGCAGTCATAAATGTTTTGTCACAGTAGGCACAAGCATAGGGTCTTTCACCAGTATGAATTCTTTCATGATACCGCTTCTCGTTACTAGTCTTAAAAGTTTTATGACAGTGTGCGCAAGAATAGGGTCTTTCACCTGTGTGAATTCTCTCATGCATCTTCTTCGCAAAAGTAGTTTTAAAAAATTTGTCACAGTAGGAGCATGCATAGGGTCTTTCACCTGTATGAGTTCTTTCATGTGCTTTCTTTTTAGAATTACTGCTAAACGATTTGTCACAAAATGTGCAAACTAACGGCTTTCCACTTGTATGAATATTAATATAACTATATTTATTAATATTAAATGAAAAATTTTGTCTGTCAGTCGAGTCTATGATGTCCTTTTGATATGATAAAAATACATTATGTGGGTATTCAGAACTGTTAATCTTATATATGGTGAGATATTCTTCATTCACTGATGAAATGAAGGCAAGTCCTGAAATAATGTCTTTAATTAGAACTAACAAATCATGAAGAATGTCTTCGATTTTCTTCGTTTGTTCCACAGTTTTTCTCCCTAGCAATGTGGAAATGAGGGGCTTTTTTGAAGTATTGGTCTCTACCAAAGTTTTAAGATTACGATTACTTTTGTTGTATACAAGATAATCTCTTTGAAGTCTTTTTCCTGTTTTCAGGTTGAAGTCTCTTTTAGTGACATATTTTAAGCTGTTATTATAAAAGAGCGTTAAACATGGCAAACATCTTGACACTTTAATATTACATTCTAAAATATTTTCGATGGTCTTTAATGAAACCAAAGCCTCTCCATTTGTAATACTTTTAATTATCACTAATAAATCATCAAGAAAGTCCTGATCTTTTCTGCTACTAGAACAAGTGACGTGGACTTCAGTTTCATCAGTAGCTTCCATTTTCTGCAAAATTTGAAAATGTGGTATTTTTCACATTTGAAATTCAGATGACTTTGCCTATGAAAAAAAAAATTATTCATACAATGCAGTCATCCTCTCATTTGTTAAAAATTTTCAAGTTCTAATCAAATTATTAAAATAACGTATATCATAACAAAAAGGCGGATACCGTTATTAAAGTAAAATTTCTTATTTGTTCGACTGTAAATTATCGCCATGAAACAGTGAAAGTAATTTCAAATTTACCTATGAATGAAGAAAAAAGATCCGTTTACTAAATGGTTACGAATTTCGCAAATAAAACAATTATATTTAACCCTCCTATTTGAATGTGAAACACAAAATACTCAAAATTTCAACTCATTCTGTGTGCGCTTACAAAAATGTGCGCCCTCTTTCTAGATGTATTTTTGTCTGCATAATGGAGATTCTGTAGCGTTAGCATTATTCCGAGCTCATATGAAGAACAAGGGATTTAAAAGTTTTATTGGATAACCTGCTGTATGTGGCTACTTTTCTTTTCTATCACCAAATTTAAGCGATTAACGATATAGAAAACGGTAGATTGCAACACACTGTCATATTTGAGCTATTTTTCTTCCGATAGTCTTTCAGATCACAGAGTGTTTTTGTGTGGTAAGATAAACACTGCTATTTAGAAATTCCCATAACCATACAATAGCAGCCAAAAAACTATTTTAACTAATTTACATATTTTATGATTGGAAAATTTCCGCATTATGCCAATATGAACGTGTAAAAATATCATTGTAATCTGCTCATTAATAAAGCAGTTATCAGCTCTCAATGTGATTAATTTATTTTTGGGCCACCCTCTATAATAGAACAACCAATTTAAAATAATAAATACAAAAGAAACAATCAAAAACAAAGAACCAATGGTGTTCATGTATAATATACAGATAGTGACAAAACAAAACAGATCAATCAATCAGAAAGAATAGCTGAAGTCGACAAGGTTAAAGGTCAAGTGACACAGAATTTTCACTTGTTGATTTTATGGTGTCATTAGGTGCAGTTTGTCTTAATATATTTTATGCAATAATTCTTTTCTCTAAAACTAACGGTTAAATATGTGAAAATTGGATGTTTAATGTCAATTTCCAAAGATTGCCGAATATCAACTACGGCAGCCGATAGTTGGCGCTGCATGTAGCCTCAACATCATGAATACTTAGCACGATGCCTCCATGCATAGTATAAGCAGGAATGAATGAGGATATAAGTGTGTAATCTGATAAAAATGATTAAAATTACAACTTAAACCCTTTTAGAGTATTAATTTTTATATTTGATCAAAGATGGCATAGGTAAGAATTTTTTTGGTCTTCTTTTCAAAATTCTGCTCAATGAGAGCAAAACAGATGAAGGATAATCTAGATAGAGAAGTTAGCTTAGCCAGGGGTTTATGAAGAGCGGAGCTGAATAATTTATGTATCATTTTTCTTCATTCTATTTGAATTGATTGTAACGATATCGAGAATGAGCGTCTCTTTAAAAAAAAAAAAAAATAATAATAATTCCAAACAGTTAGAACCATACCATTTGACAACGGAAAGATGGTTTTTATGTGCTGCAATTCAAAAAATGCAGTATATCTAAGGACAGCCTCGAAGTCAAAGGAATAGAATTTTACCAAACTTTTTCTTAAATTTGAAAATACTAATTACAATATTTGCAGAAGTTCGCATAAAAATAGAATTTGCAGTCAATAAATTCTAATTTTTTAATTATGATATTCAGTCGATTAAATGAAGCGTTCTTAATAAGGCCTTCACTTAGGTTGATCGTACACCACTAAAACACTCTTATCCAAACTAATTTCAAGTAAAGAAAAATAAAGTATATAAAAATTCTTATCACTTATCATACAGAAGTTTTAGATGTATGTGAATAAAACAAAATAATAATAGACTCCATGTGTGCGTAAGAGTTGATGGTCGCTAGCAAGAAATCCGCCGATCGCAGAAATGGCTCCGACAAAGCTCCGATATAACATTTACAGTTTTGATATTAAGTTTTGTCAATTTTATACCTCCTTTTTCCTCCTTGTGGATTAGAGGTTTTCACTTTTTAGCAAGAGATTTACATTTTTTTATAAGAAAAATTTTAGAGATTTTATGTAAAGATATTCGACATCAAACGATTTCCCATGTCTCTTTCAGCCCCTTGCAAAAGTCCTCCTAAAATTAATAAAATAAAATAATAAATTAAGGAAATGGTTATTAATTACTATACATATTTTTTTTTTCGTTGTCTTCTTTAATATGACACCATAAAATCAATTAGTCAAAATCTATGTCACTTGACCTTTAAGTAGGGAAATTATCAAGTAAAGCAAAAATAAACCTTAACTGAAACAACGGAACACTTAGGGCCAGTTCATTATCTACTTTCTCAAATGAGTCTTAAGTGAGTATTCGGCAACAATGGACTTGCATTGTTAAGATGAGGAAGACTATTGCAACAGTGTCACAGTATAGTTGCTGAACACCAGGGCTCCCGCTAGTGGCAAATTGAATTACCTCAGATTTTACTCTAGATTCGAGCGAATTACCTTAAAATTCAATCACTATTACCTTAAAAATTACTTAAGATTTTTAAACTATAAATACATGAGATAAATGTCATGATTCAAAATAAAGCTATTGAATAGACAATACTCCTCTAAAACTAGAAAATAAAAACATTTTCAAGGAGAAAAAATTATAAAGAGAATTGCTACTTTGTTGCTCCAAGAGCAGATGAAGGAGGTGGGGGCTCTTGGTTGTTCTTTATAGACCTACGCTTAAAAATATTCAATACCACTGAGATAACAGATATATATTTATTGACATATTTTGAATGTACACTTGAAAAAAAAAAACGCCAATTAGTTAAACAAAATCTACAACTGTTGAAATTGTGTTAAGATGATGTTTTTAGCTTCTTTATCAGTGGCATTTGATTTCACTCTTTGTAAATCTACTTGGAGCTGCTTATCTATTTGTAACCGATGACTAGCAATACCTTTCCTGTTAAGGCCGTTTTTGATATGAAGTAAACTAACAAGACTAGTTGAATTTAGACTGTTTCTAATATCAGTTTTTGTCCTTCTTAAGTGGCTGAAAATCCTTTCCATGGATGCATTGGAGTGCAGAAGGGATAGCACACACCCAACTACTTTTTTTAAATTGGGATATTTAGTCTTCCCTCTTTCATTTTTTATCAACAACTGCTGCTTCCAAAATTTGCCTGCATCCTTTTCTTCCAAAAACTGAAGCCCTAAACTTAACTGTCTTCATTCTCTGTCTGCTAAATCTACTTTGCATATGCTTTCAAGATAAGGCAAAGTGGTAAATACTTCTCTCAGGCTTTGAGGTTTTCTACTTAATGCATTTTCAGGAATCAAAAATTCAAATAGTCTAAAATAGAAGTCTCAGCTGAGAAAGTACATAATGAACGGGTTAGGGTTGTCATTATTACCGGATTTCATATAACCACCAATACCGAAAAGGTAAATCTCCATTAAAATTTAATGCAATTTTAAAACTCCTACCCATAAAATAAAATCTTTACAATTTTAATATACACTGGCGGAAAAAAAAATCCCAACACCACAAAGGACTTGTGCTAGATGAATGAAATTTGGACAGTATAGTCAGCTATGGTAATTATTCAATTGATTCATGTTTCAAGGTTACAACTTATAGGGGGCGCCACCAGCACCACCCTGTACATGCAAATGAGACATTCCAATGACAGATATAAAGGAGACCAGACGCGCGTCTGTGTCACTTCAGACACTTGTGGACGTGTGTGATAGAGTACGTAAAACATGCCTCGAAGGCGACTGTGACGAGAATATGGGCAGCTAACCCAATTCGAACGAGGACGTGTAGTGGGCCTTTGAGAGGGTGGACTATCGTTCTGTGCTATTGCAGAATGCATGGGTCGAGACGCTGCCACTGTGTACAACTGTCGGCAGCAATGGTCCAGGGAGGGCAGGATTACCAGAAGACCAGGATCTGGACGACCACCGGCCACTGGAGACAGGGTTGACCGGCGCATCTGTAGGATGGCTGTAGCAAATCGGACAGCATCTGCAGCAGACATTCGGGCTGCTGTGGCACCCAACGTCACTCCTCGCACAATTCGGATTTGTCTCCTGGCCAGGAACCTCCACTCCAGGCGCCCTTTGGCATGTTTGCCTCTTACCCCTCTTACTGTGCGGCACGTCTTCAGTGGTGTCGAGCCAGAGCAACTTGGAGGGCAGAATGGAGGTCTGTGGTCTTCACGGATGAAAGTCGTTTCTGTCTGAGTCAGAGTGATAGTCACACAAGGGTCAAGAGGAGGAGTGGAGAAGTCCTGTTATCGAGCTGTATCCATCGTCAGCATACTGACCCCACCCCTGGCGTTATTGTATGGGGAAGGATTTCCTACGACAGCAGGACCCCCTGGTGGTTATCCCAGTCACCATGACGGCAAATGTTTACATTCGGATGGTTGTTGAACCCATTGTGCTGCCATTCATGGCCGGTATGCCAGGGGTGGCTGTTCCAACAGGATAACGCTCGACCCCACACTGCCGCTGCAACCCAACGTGCCCTTCAGGGTGTCCACATCCTACCATGGACAGCACGATCACCAGATCTGTCGCCCATCGAGAACGTCTGGGACATAGTCGGATGCAGTGTCAGGGCTCTTCCACAACCAGCAACAACTGTCCATGCCATACCACAAAATGACATTCGGCATCTCTACGACCGTATGCATGCATGTGTGCAGGCCTGCATAGACCAGCGCGGCAACTACAGCGGGTACTAAAGTCCGTGCTTTTCACCATGTACAGTGTGGCGCTGGTGGCACCCCTATAAGTTGTAACCTTGAAACATGAATCAATTGAATAATTACCATAGCTGAATATACTGTCCAAATTTCATTCATCTAGCACAAGTCCTTCGTGGTGTTGGGATTTTTTTTCCGCCAGTGTATTTCAATTTTATTACATAAATGCGTTGCATTTTCTAATTAATCTGTATTGCAACTTTTGAACATTAGTTTTAAGAAACATAAGTTCTTAATAGTGGGGAGGGGGGGGGGGGTTTAAGAAACCATCAATTTTTGAAAAATTTTTTTACAAAAAAGAGCACATCTGCGGAAGATTCTTATTTATTATTTTATTGTCTATTTAATTTGTATGTGCCACATTACAGCATACATGCCAGTTCAAAATGAGAACGCACGTTAAATTTAATATAAGATCAAAATATAGAATAAGTACCCTCTTGCAAGTTTAAAATCAAATAGAATATCTTGACAAATTTAAGACCTGCTGAACTTGACGTATATAACTTATTTTCACATTTCTGAAAAAAAAGAGTTAAATTGTTGAGACTCAGTTTTAATATATCATATAAAGACCACAACAACAAAACTTCTTTCGAAACATAAAAGAATTTGTAAATGAGTCTGCACATAACTAGTCTACCATATCATGCAATTTTCAAAATATTTCTATGTTACTAAGATTACTGAAAGCGACAAAGGCCACCTAAAAAAGCAAAGTAATTCTCAGTAACTTCCAGGATATGCTATTTATTTAAATGAAAGCCTAGAATCAGCACACCCAAATCACAGATAGCAGAAACACTCATGGCTATAAAACAGAGTTTACTAGGTTTATTCAGATACTTTAAACGCTCATGTGATTCTGAAAGCACTAATGCTGTAGATTCAAACTGTTCAGTTCAGTGGTTTAGTTAGACCACTTAGAACCTTACAACTAACAGATAGTTTACAGTTCCATTTTTGGCCATACTATGTAGTTTCGAATAGAGTATTTATAGGTGTATTTTAATGAATTTTTATTACCGGTATTACTGATGCTTATTACCAGTATTACAGTGATGCCGCTAGGCAAAATCAACGTGGCACTGTAAGAGTGTTGTTTTTCTTCATGACAACGCACGTCTGCATACGGCAAAGCTGACCTACCAGGCAATAAACAAACTTGCCTGGGAAGCGTTACCTCATCCACCGTACTCTCCGGATATCTCTCCAACAGATTATCACCTTTTCCGATCTCTCGATAACCATTCATGGTGTACTTTTCATTGTCCCAAATATGCAAATTAGGACACATTCAAAATTTATCTCAAAAACCATAAGGGATAGAGAAAAAACCCAATTGCAAACTTGTTCAGCATAAAAAAACAAACAAAACAAAAAAAAAAAAAAATTCATCCGGATTCAGTCATCGCGCGATTGTGCAGATAGTTAACATTAACCAAATTTTTCTATTATAAAAAACTCTTGTTATCTGTTATTATAAACTCTATAATGTTTGGGAGTTCCTACTAAAGCAAAGAACGAATTTAAGACAAAAATCTTTCAAATTATTAAATATAAAAGATCCTCCCTCCTTATGATATACCGTGTCCAATTACTAGATTTGCGGCCGATAAGATCATTCGATTTTCCTTAGGGGAGGTAAATGCTGTGCTTTCCCATTTCCTTCCGCTTATCACTCGAGCAGAAACAAACCACAACAACGGGATTCGAAAATGAAATTCTCCGAGTCTCGAGAGCGAGAACACGTGCGTTTGATCGCTCACGACTACCAATTCGGGGATAAAAGATGAAAAAACACATGATCCTATCATATGAAATTAAATAGAAACAACAAAAAATAGAAAACTGCATCGATCGAAAAGATTTAGGACAGTCAGCAAATTACTTCATACATTTTATCATGGATATTTTACTGTCACATGTAAAGTGAACATTTGATCTGTAATATAATTTGAAAACTTTTATATGAAGTTCTATTTCGATCTCAATTTTTCATCTGCATCTGTCATTGATGAAAAATTGAGATAACTAATAAACATAACTAACAAACATGAATGAAGAACAAACTTACGGTTTATATCTAGAAAGTGGCTTACTTCATTAACAGAAATAGATAAATAAATCGATTTTGTTGCACGAGGAGCACGACATCTCAGAACGGAAACTAATGACACTACGCATTGCATTTTGGGTTAGAGGAAACATGCAGCGTCATCTATGTTTGAAAAATAGATATATAATTGACTTTGGAAATACGAAAGTGTAATTTATTAATAGAATATTAAGAATTTTTTTTATAAAATTCTGTTGTTAAGCGTCTAATTTTTGTTTTCGCTAATCATTTTCTTAATCGCGCAACATTTGGGAACATTAAAATTGAGATTATAAAAGAAAATCTTGATAAAGTTTTTATAACATACAAAGAGTATACTGAAGTTTGGCACCAATTTTTTTATCCTAATTATTAAATTTGTTTGATAAAAACTGTTATATCACCTCAGTAGGGCATTATTATTCGTATTTCCATCAATTTGCCCCTCTGATGATGATGTAATAATGAATGACGTTTCAGAGCCCAGGTCTTTATTAAAGATGGTACTGACTGTACCACGCCTTCTAGAACCTACCAGGCCTGAACATGGAAAAGATATTATCAATGCCACCTAAAGACAAGACCTGTTCACTGAAATATTATGCATTGTTATATCATCATCAGAGGGCGAGATTTAAGGCTTATAATTGGTAGAAACCCCTAATTGTTGGTAGACATCCAATAATAAGCCCTAATTATCGCCTTCTGATGATGATGTAACAATGCATGATATTTCAGTGAACAGGAGAAGCCGACCAACATCAATACCGCCTAGAGAGAAAGCCTGCTCACGGAAAAATCATACATTGTTACATCACCTACGGTAGGGACAATTTCGGCTTATTATTGGTTGAAATATGATTAACAATACCCTATTGCAGGTGATGTAACAATGTTGCCAACACCACCTCTACTCAAAGCCTGAGCGCGAAAATTTCATACATTGTTACATCATCATACCTAGTCATAATTTAGGGCTGATTATTGGTAGAAATTTGATTAAAGATGACTACAAAGCCAACGAGAGACAGGCCAGGGCACTTAAAAGTCACATGATCATCGGGGTCCGGCCAACAATCCAACCTTCATTGTCTCCATCTTGGATTTTGGTTTGTTGAAAACAATGAAGGATGGATTGTTGCCCGGATCCCGATGATCATGTGACTTTTGAGTGCCCTGGCCTGTCTCTCGTCGGCCTCGAGATGACTACGTAGCCCACGAGAAAGGCAGGCCCTGGCGCGGAAAAGTCACCAGATAATCTTAGTCCGAATAACAATGTAGGTTACATTGTTACTCGGACTAAGATGATCAGGTGACTTTTCCGCGCCAGAGCCTGTCCTTCGCGTGACTACCTATGATAGTCATCTTCAAATTAAACATTTTCCATTAAAATTTAAGCAATATCAACAACACAAAAACGAAAACTTTCTCCAGGTACTGAATATGCAATGATGAGTTCACTAGAAATGAAAAAAAATCATTTTACTTGTTTGGCGGACGGGACAAAATTAAGGCCGGTTATCATCTTCCGAAGAACATCAACCATTCAGGCGTTATCGTACGGGCCCATGAAAAAGGATGGTTGGTCAGATTTGAATGATTTTTTTTTTATGTTTTGTTTGTTTTTTTATGCTGAACAAATTTGCAATTGGTTTTTTTTCTCTATCCCTTACGGTTTTTGAAATGAATTTTGGAATTCACACCGAAAACTTGTTGCACACAAATCCATCTGCTCTATCCTATCTAGAACTTCATACACCCAGTCTTCATTGAAATGCTAAATCAGAAAAAAGGTTAGTTAATAATTGATAGCGTGATGGACCTCATAATAAACACTTTTTTGGGAAACGTTTTTCGTATGCGTAAAAATAGCATCTTTTATTCATATTCATTCTTTCGTATTTCCATCTACAAAAGTTATCATTAAGTTTTGTAATGAGTATAAGGTCTATCATTTGTAATAAGTATAAGAGCGACTTCATGTTTCTCTATATTAGAATAACTTCATGTTTCTTTCCTATTTTTCATCATATATTAGAATAAGTTTAACCTGTGCGAACGTCGCAGAGACCAGGGCGACGCTCCTATACAAACCTCTAAAATGAGTGCCCTTTCAACTTACAATGCGCCCCCATGCGACGCTAACTAAGCAAAAAAACCGTTTCGCGCCTCATATTGGTTTGTATTTACAATTAAGAATTTTTAAAATGAAAACGTCAAAAGACAGAAAATGGCAAATAAAAATAACATAATCAACAATTAAAAAATTAGCACATATGAGAGGCATTCAAAAAAATGCAAGTGAGGCTTATAATTAACTATTATAATTATACAAAAATCATAACAGTGATCAAAATCCTTCAAAGTACTATCCCCCGACGTCTATGCAAAGTTGTAGCCTTTCAAGCCACTCATTAAAGGCCATACTCCATAGAGCTGAATTTGCTGCTTATGCGAGATCTTGGACTCCATTGGGAACAACTAGAAGTCGCATGGTGCTAGGTCGGGAGAGTAGGCAGGATGTGGAAGAACTTTTATTTAATACGTAGCAAACACTGACCTACATAAATAACTGGATGGCGCATCCCTCATTAAGAGGATTAAAAAGAGTGACGCCACTGGACGCCATATTGGTACGGGCAATAGTTTAAACTTTTTTGTGACATTTTTATTCGAGATTATTCCAATATAATTAATTTGATGGGAAATTTTAAATTAAAGCTTTTTACTAATATACTATCGCTTTTTAAATACTATCTTTTTGGTTCGACAGAGTATAAAGTAAATGATATTTACGAAACACACACTGCTTAATCAAACCTTACACACATTAAAAATTTGATTTGAAGTATTTAAAAGCTTATTTTTAATTAATTAACATTTTATTGTGACCAACTGTTAAGTTTACTTTGTTTACCTTTACAATGCTCTGTTACTGGCATTAAAAATCAGAATTAACCAAACAAACGTCGCACACACGATGAGATTTCTTGCCCCTACTAAGATGGCGGATGGTGGCATCAAGTTTTTCGCCGGATGCGCCATCCACTTATTTATATAGATCAGTGGTAGCAACAGGCTTCGTCTTGTGGGCACTCGCGTTTTCATGGAAAAGCAAGGTTTTGCTGGTTTGAATTGTTGGGCGCTGCTGTTTGATTTTATTAATTAACTGACACAAAACAAAGTTTTTTTTACTATCCTGTAATTGTAAGGCCCTCTGGCATACAGTTCACAAGCAGTGGCCCAGAAAAATTAAAGAAAACATTGAACAAACGCTTGCGCGATCGAAAATCTGGCTTGAGCTATTGTGGTCGAGGATCGTCTTCACCTACCCAAAAACAGCTTGCTGTTTTACTAGGGGTTGTGTAATAACACAATGTCTGTAAGCCTCTTGGAACCATTTGGAGGAAAAAAAAATGGAGCAACTCTCGCTTTTTCAACACGCAACTTTTTCTGATCGTGATCAGTTATGTGGTACCCATTTCGCAAATTTTTTTTTCAGATGAAGGTGGTCGTGCAAAATTTTCTTAATACTGCCTCCTGATTAGTGATGTCAAGATCCGGATAATTCAAGATCCGGATATCCGGATATTTTTTTCGGACCTAGGTCCGAGATCCGAGATCCGGATCTTGGTCAGAAATCCGAGATCTGAGATCCGGATCTTGGATCCGAGATCCGAAATTCGGATCCTATATCTGGAAATTGTGTATATGCAAACTTTTTCTGAAAGCAGTTTATAAATGCTTTTATTAAGTGATAGCCCAGTAATCGTAAGTCCTAATTAGTCTTAATACGCATCCAGCGAAAGGATCCGAAATCCGGATCCGGATATTTTCAGATCCGGATCCAACGGACATCACTACTTCTGATACAGCAACAAATAGGCTTAAACATTAAAAACTCAGATATGGGGATTTTCCATGAATAATTTATGCACAGACTCCATCGTGGCCTTTGTTCACTGCTTCTGTTGGTCGACCAGAGCGAGGGAACATCTTGTAAGCTCAGCCTACCCCGTTTTAATTTTCGAATCCAATGGGCAACAATGTCGAACGAACAAGCACTACTTCTTTTGAGTATGTTATCACCCTGTGAAGCTTGTGCACAGAGTTCAAACACACCCTGTATATTAAACAGCCACAGGTTAAAATATATAGTAAAGATTACAATATGTAAAATGCACCAGTGAACGGTTTATTTCATTTTTATCCCGTTAGAGAGCCAATCTAGACAATCGCCGCTTTCACATCCAACAATCATAACAAAGAAAATGACGACAAAGCATCCTTATTGGATAGTTTAAATTTTCAAATTTCAAAACATCTTAAATGTTAGCACCTAAGAAAAATATATTTACATAATACATTACCTTCTATTGAAGAATTTATCTTCTTACCCAGAACTCTTAATTCCTCCACCTACATTAGTTCATTTATATTTGAATTTAATAGAATCAGCAGTATATACATATTCGTTATATTAGGTGGAGGTATGGGGCCGTTTACCTGTGTGAATTCTTTCATGTTTGCGTTTAACAGAATTAGCGATAAAGGTTTTGTCACAGTAAGTGCAAGTATAGGGTCTTTCACCTGTATGAACTCTTTCATGCATGTGCTTCTCTGAATTAGTCCTAAACGTTTTCTCACAGTGGGCGCAAGCATACGGCTTTTCACCTGTATGAATTCTTTCATGTTTCTGTTTATCACTACTAGTCTTAAACGTTTTGTCACAGTAGGTGCAAGCACAGGATTTTTCGACTGTATGAGATCTTTCATGTACTTTCTTATATGAAATTGTGCTGAAAGATTTGTCACAATAGGCACAAGCATAGGGCCGTTCACCTGTGTGAATTCTTTCATGCGTTTGCTTCTCTGAATTAGTCCTAAACTTTTTGTCACAGTATGCGCAAGCATAGGGTTTTACACCGGTATGAATTCTTTCATGCTTGTGCTTCTCTGAATTATTCGTAAAGGTTCTGTCGCAGTAGGCGCAAGCATAGGGTCTTTCACCAGTATGAAATCTTTCATGTTTCTGCTTATCGCTACTTGTCATAAAAGTTTTGTCACAGTAGGTACAAACATAAGATCTTAAACCTGTGTGAATTTTTTCATGTACATGCCTTTTAGAAATAGTGCTAAAAGTTTTAGAACACAATGTGCAAGCATAGGACTTTTCTCCTGAATGAGCTCTTTCGTGTACCTGCTTTTTCCAATTAGAGCTAAAAGCCTGGTAACAATAAGTGCAAGCATAGAATTTCTCACCTGTGTGAATCCTTTCATGCACTTTCTTATTTGAATTTGTGCTAAAGGTTTTTTCACAATAGGGACAAGCATAGGGCTGTTCACCTGTGTGAATTCTTTCATGTATGTGCTTCGCAAAAGTAGTATTAAAAGATTTGTCACAGTAGGTGCAAGCGTAGGGTCTTTCGCGTGTATGAATTCTTTCATGTGTGTGCTTCTCTGAATTAGTCCTAAAAGTTTTTTCACAGTAGGCGCAAGCATAGGGTTTTTCACCTGTATGAATTCTTTCATGCATATATTTCGCTGAAGTAGTCGTAAAAGTTTTGTCACAGTAGGCACAACCATAGGGTTTTTCACCTGAATGAATTCTTTCATGATTCCGCTTATCGCTACTTTTCTTAAAAGTTTTATCACAGTATGCGCAAGCATAGGGTCTTTCATTTTTATGCGTTTGTTTTTCTAAAGTAGACCTGAAAACTTTGCCACTGTAGGCGCAAGCATTGGGCCTATCACCTTTATGAATTCTTTCATGATTGTACTTTTCTGAAATAGTCCGAAAAGTTTTATCACAGTAGGTGCAAGCATGGGGCTTTTCACCTGTATGAATTCTTTCATGAGTTCGCTATTGCTATTAGTCTTAAAAGTCTTATCACAGTATGCGCAAGCATAAGGATTTTCGCCTGTGTGAATTCTTTCATGTACCTGCTTCGAAAAAGTAGTACTAAACGATTTGTCACAATAGGAGCATGCATAGGGTCTTTCACCTGTATGAGTTCTTTCATGTACTTTCTTTTTTGAATTACTGCTACACGATTTGCCACAAACTGTGCAAACAAAGGGCTTTCCACTTGTGTATATATTCATATGAATACCTTTATTAATATTCACTGAAAAGTTTTTGGTGTGAGTTGAGTACATTACGTCCTTTTTATACGATAAAATTACATCAAGTGGGTAATCAGAACTGTTAATCTTATATATGGAGAGATATTCTTCAATCATTGATGAAATGAAGGCGCGTCCTGTAATAATGTCTTTAATTAGAACTAACAAATCTTGAAGAATGTCTTCGATTTTCTTCATTTGTTCCATATTTTTTCTCTCTACCAATGTGGAAACGAGGCTTTTTCCTAATGAATTGTTCTCTATCAATGTTTTAACCTTCAGATTACTTTCGTTGTACACAAGACAGTTTTTTTCAGGTCTTTTTTCATTTGTCAGCCTGAAATCTCTTTTAGTGATATTTTTTAAGCTGTTATTATAAATTAGTGTTATACATGGTAGATATACTGAAACCTTAATATTACATTCTAAAATATTTTCGACGGTCTTTAATGAAACTAACGCCTCTCCGTTTGTAATACTTTTAATTATCTCTAATAAATCATCAAGAAGATCCGTGTCTTTTCTACTACAAGAATAAGCGACGTAGACTTCAGTTTCGTTAGTAGCTTCCATTTTGTACATTATTTGGAAATGTGGTAATTTTCACATTTGAAATCCAGATGATTTTCCTATGAAAAAAAAAAAAAAAATCAGCCAATACAGCCATAGTCTCATTTGATAAAAATTTATAATAGTTATTAATTAAAAATAAAAAAATAAATAATAATTGACAAAATAATTAATAAA